>VYZS01033528.1:0-11133 GCA_013400695.1 Neodrepanis coruscans
AAATTGAAGACTTCTCTTTCATATAATAATTAAGACACCTCCTTTTATTTTTTTTTAAACATGCACATTATCTTTTTGGAATTTAAAGCAGTAACAAAATATGTTGTTTGGTAGTAATACAGCATATTTTAGTTTTATGCAACTCAAGTCCTAAAGAGATTTCTAACAGACAATATTTTTTTGATTTTTATTTTAACACTTAAGAAATCAAAAGAACAGTAATATGGTCAACATAGTCAGGAGAGGACCTGCAGACATTGAGTAGTGCAATATTTTACATAGATATATTAAAAATAATTGTAAGATGTGTATTTCAGAAGGATAACAACAGAGCAATATGAGATATGTGGAACATCACAGGAGAATGATGAAGGATTTTTCCTCTTAGATAGTAGTCAGCAAGATGATTGAGGGCTTCAATATGAGACATGAAAGCATTGAGAGAAATGGGTTTTTTCCACCTAAGCTACCTTACTGAACTAAAAAGCCAAATCCACATCAAAATCAACCTTGCCCTGAACAGTGAGTTTGAATAGATGATTTAAGTAGATACTCTCCAATCTCAACTACTCCCTAATTCTATTCTATAGTACATATATTCCTCTTTCCACTTTTTCTGTTCCTTCCACTAAAATTCTGTTACTCCCTCGTCTTTCTGCTTTCTTACTCAAACCCCAAACTGAATTACCTGCAGTATTACACAGACCATAATATGCAAGTAAAGTATATACTTATCTTAAAAAAGTTTTTCAAGCTGTATTATTATCGTCCCTGTATTAGTATCATCCCATTAGGATGACGAGAATGACAAAAAGCTAGAAAAATTCTACTGCTTTTAATTGTACAGGAGTAGCAAATCAACGAAAAATGCAAAAGCATAGCACTGCAAAATGAAGACTGAAACCAATTTTAAGCTATAGTTCAGAAATGTAGAGCATACTTTCTCATACTGATTTTAATATTACAGTACATACATTACCTGAGAATAGTTATATGTATGATTTGTGCCCTATTCTATAAATAACCATATATAAATATTTATATCAAAGACCCTATGTCTTCCATATAGAATCATCACAACACTGGAATTTACAAATATTTTTTGTTAAAAATTCAACTTTGCAGTTACTCATTGAATCAAATGTAATTTTGTCTTTTTTATATCTAATATGTATGTTCTGAGATTGGTTCAACATATCAGGTTATATTAATGTAAGATTACTCAAGAAGCTGTGCATTTTCTAATCTCTCATGTGAAAATGTTATGCAAATTATTTATAAATGTGAAAGTCTCAAAAGCAGGGCTGCATTAGCAGATCCCATTACAAAAGTATCCTCAATAATTTACCACCCTACAAAGGCTAAATGTGATATAAATTGTTTCTGTCATCATAAATTCTACAATAAATGCAAAGAGCACCATCTTCTGGAGTCAATGAAGCATTGACTCTCTTTAGAGTGAAAGTAGAGCATTAAGTTTCAGTTAAATAAATGTTTAACAAATTGTTAACAATGTTTAACAAATTGAACTGTGAGCCTTGAAACAAAAGAAGCATGGTTTCAAACAGATTCCTGCACTGTGTCTCCCAGCATATAATCTTTCCAACCTTGCCAGCCCCTTTTGTGTCACTAGTCTTGCCTTCCTCTGCAGTGTGATACGCAGGTCTCTTCACAGAATTTCATTCAAAGAAGGGTTTCTTTTCACTGGACAATAGCTACTCACACTCTGGTTAGTTCAGAGCTACCTGTGTAGTCAACCAGTGCACATGCTGTTTGGCAAACTGTTGGCTATTTCTTGGAGCAGCTAAAGGATTGAAAATTTTGCTGGAACTATCTAATGGATTAAAAAGCTACTGGGAGCTTAACAAGAAATTCAGGTTTATGGAGTTATATTAGGTTATTAGTCTGAAAACACTTGGCATAAAACAGGTAAGCTGTGCCAAAATAAATAAGAAAGTTGATATACCGAGTAGCAGCTTTGCAGAAAGGACCTGGGGTCCTGGGAAACAAGCTGACCATGGGCCCACAATGCATCCATGCAGTAAAGGCAACCAATACCATCCTGGACTGCTTTAGGTGTGCTACTGCCTGTGTGACAAATGGAGGTGATTCTCTCGCTCTGCTTTGCCCTGGTGAGACACATCTATAGTTCTGTGTCTAGGTCAGCACTTTCTTGCTCTGAGCAGGAGGTTTTAGCTAGTGTACTGTTTGGGACAGCATTAAATTTTTTAAAATCAGTGTATACAGTACTTTGGATCTGTGATCAAAACAGTGCTGATAACACACCAGTGATTCTGAGCTCTACTTGCACAATAATGAGATCTTCTCTGTTTCTCACTTTCCACTCCCCTTTCCCAGCAAGTAGGCTAGGAGTGAGTAAAAGCTTGGGAAGAAACACAGCCAGGACACCAAACTTGAACTAACAAACCAGACATTCCACCCAATATAATATCTCACTCAGCAATAAAATTGTGGGGGTGTTTTTTCAAGGCAGCCATTACTCAGAGACTGACTAGGCATCAATATTGTGATGGGAGTTGGTGAGTGATCACCTTTGCATCACTTGTTATTTTTTGTTTGGTTCCTTCCTTCATCTGTGTAGTGGTTTAACCCAGGCTGGGTGTCAAGGGCCTGCTACAGCCAATTTCTCCCTCCCCCCTGCAAACAACAGAGGAGAGAAAATATAACAAAGGGCTTTGTGAGTGAGATAACGACCATAAAATCACTGTTGCAGGCAAAACAGATTCTATGTGGGGATATTAATTAAATTTATTACTAACAAGATCAGAGTTTAAGAATGAGAAACATAAAAGACACCTTTCCCCCTACACCCTCCTTTTCCACATTCAACCTCCTCTCCCCCAGCAATGCAGGGAGACAAGGCATCCTTCCCCTGCATCCCATGGGATCCCTCCCACAGGAGACAGTTCTTTATGAACTTCTCCAGCATGAGTCTCTCCCACAGGAGAAAGTTGTTCACAAATTGCTCCAGTGAGAGTCCATCCCATGGGCAACAGTTCTTCAGACATTGCTGCCACGTGAGTCATGTTCCACAGGCTGCAGTCCTTCAGGTACAGGCTGCTCCAGCGTGGGTCCCCCACAGGCTATAAGTCCTACCAGGAAATCCTGCTCCAGCATGGGCTCCTCTCCCCACGGGCTACAGGTCCCTGCCAGGACCCTGCTCCAACATGGGCCTCCCATGGTGTCATAGCCCCATTCCAGCATCCACCTGCTCCAGCGTGGGCTCCTCCACAGGCTGAAGGTGTATCTCTGCACTCCTGTGGTCCTCCACGGGCTGTAGGGGGACAGCTGCTTCACCATGGGCTTCACCACAGGCTGTAGGTGGATCTCAGCCCCACATTGGGCACCAGGAGCACCTCCTCCCCCTCCTTCTGCACTGACCTTGGTGTCGGCACTGTTGTTCATGTGTTCTCACTCTCCTCCTCTCAGGCAGCCGTCTTCATCTAAACTAACATTTTTTACCTTTCCTTCTCAAAAATGTTATCACAGAGATGTTACTTTAACTATTGATTGGCCTGGCCTTGGTCAACGGCGGGTCCAGCCTGGAGCTGGCTGGCATTGGCTCTGCTGGACATGGGAAAACTTTCAGCAGCTTCTCTAAGAAGCCTCCTCCTCAGCATCCCCGCTGCTACCAAAACCTGGCCACAGAAAACCCAATACAATCCATTAAACTATCTTTATCTCAACCTGTAAATTTTCTCCTTTTGCCCTTTTAATTATCTCTTCCTTCCTGCTGGGGATGAATGAATGAGAAACAGAGTGAGGGCTTTGCTTCCAGCCAGGGTCAACCTTCACGACTAGGCAATCTCCAGAGGAACCTTCTGGTGCCTCACCTATTCTGTGTTTCTAAAATATCTACACATGCAGCTGACTTGCCATAGGATTACTCTCTGCAAGACTATATTGATTTTTCATCTTGAAAAAGAAATCCAGAAAGTAAAAATTGGTACTCCATTCGTGTTATTATTTCTTCCACCATTTTTTAGACTCATGAATTCATGACAAAGCAAAGGTGAACATTATTCCTTTGCATGAAATGTTGAAGACCCCTTATGAGGGGTTATATATATATATATATATATATGAAGGGATCCCTTATAAGGATCCTGCTTAATCTGGCAGTTTAACTCTTACATTCTTTTAACTCCACACTGGCAGCAGCTCACAGAGTGTAGGGCTTTCTTGCACAACACCTATGTACACAAGCACTCTTGTACATACACTCTTGATTTCTGTTCAAAATGTCTACGTTTTAAAAACAGGCTCAGATTTAAATCCAAAGCAGATCTGAGTTTGCATAAGTCAATTCTTGAACAAGTATTTTCTAGTATCGTTTCCTTAATATCCTGTCATACAACATAGATGTTTTTTTAACAACAAGGCATTATTATCACAGTGTTATTGCTATGTCTTCTTGTTCTGTGGAGCTATGGACATGCAATTGGCTTTGAGGTAGTTTCAGATTTATCTTCTCCATTAGAGGTCAGCAGAAGACCGTGTATCTTTAAAGGATCTGAATGTTTCCCATTTCTTCTTGAAATTCTAGATCATTAAGCCAGTAGTAGGAAATTGTCATTATGGGTCAGAAGAAACTAAGACTAAAAGTTGACAATAGCTATTGTTTGTTTCATCTGGAATAGCTTCATTCTAGAATCATTGCAGACAAATTTAGAAAACTGACAAAAAGTTTAGAAGGTGAAAAATAATGCCATGAAAATTAACAGCAACATGAAAAGACAGATTCATGCAGAGTAGACATGTCTACAAAATCCTTCTTATGAACACAAATTGCAATGGAGAACTCACAATTTTGCTGTCTTTCCTACTATTTGGTTGTGGGGGCAGGGGTAAGTCTAACAGTCAAGAGGCTCTAAGTTACTTCACTGTCTCTCACATTTCAGTACAACTGAAGAGTCACCTTTACCTAGAAGACCACCCAGACAAGATGATTCCTCTTCTAGTTTTTCAAGTATATCTGTCTAAAGAGCATTTCATCTCATTTTCCGCAAAAGAATATCTATAAAGCCACTGCTTTTCCAAGCCTGTATTTAGTCATGACCTTCATACAGTCACTAAGAAACCTTCACAGATGTCCAATTAGTAAACATTAGGTGCTGTCAGAGGAACTATACTGTTTTCAATCCTGAATTTAAGATTAGGCACTATTTTGTCAGAACCGAGGACTGTTTTCAGAACTAGTCTGACAAGGATTTGTGAGGGAAAAGAGGACACTCAGATGCATCAAGTTATTTTAAATACTGAGATTTATGACTCACAATAAACTGATCTCCCAAAGGCCACACTGCTGTGAACTCACCTATAATTAAGACTGAAAAAGTCGGTGATAAAATTACACTTCCTATCCTGTCTAGATCCTCTTCCCAGTGTCTGTTTTCACATAAGAAGTATTTATAAAATTGGAAGCACAAAAAAAAACCTTACCAGAGAAAGGAACTTCTCTTGTACCCTAAATGTTAATATAGTCTGTAAGACATCAGAGATGTGAAGCCAAAGAGAAACAAGATGCAGTCCCACACAGATTGAAAATGGAACTTCTCATTGTACTGCAGAGTTAAAAAACAAGTAACTGTTGAGGGAGAAGAAAGTATAATTGCTATTCCTTGTTTCAAAATACTGAAAATAGTCCCCCTTCTTTAGCAGAACACCTAAGGGCATATTCATGGGTTTTCAGGATGACCTAATGTATTATATGTTATAGACAGAAGAATAAGAAAATATACTAAACTGTAAAATCCTTTGGAAATATATTGTGATAATTTTTTTCCTTCCTCTAAATGACTCCAATCTTCCAGAGGACACAGATCAATGTGGAACAATGAACAATTCTCATTGGAACTTTCCCCAGTTGTAGCAATGGGCCTCAGAAGCCTGAAAAAGATAATATAGTGAACACAGAAAACCCTTTTAAACTGAAAAGTCAGAATTCACTAGAATATAAACTAGAATACTTGACTTCTTAGTTAAACTGAAAGCAACTAGACTAAATAATGTCGCACTCAGAATCTTGTTACTGACAAAAAGGGAAAACGCCATAGATACAGGAAAAACCCCAAACCATTGTCAGACTAACTAAAGTATCAGTAAATTTACCGAACTACAACAGTTATGACTGTTGTACATTGATATTCAAAGTCCATCTGCCACAGTGTTGAGGGTTTCTTCCACCTGTTGTTTGGCAGAAGCAGGGTGTTAATGATTTCTTCCTCCTCAGCCTTAGGCCTGTTTGGGTTTATACTTACACTTTCTCAGCATGGCCCATACCCCAGATTACACTGTGCAGATCCAGCTCATCCTGGGGAGGTGAGAGCCATTCACCCCCAGCAGCTGGGATGGCCAGCACCACCTAGACCAAGATAAGTCTCCAGTCTGACAGTGCTTCTGATAACAATGGCAAAATCATAACCATGCATATCACACTCTTCCATTCTGCTCTTGAAGAAAACAACTACAACCACAAACACAGTCCCGGCAGTATCTTATCCTGAAAGGTACCCTGCTCTCAGCCCTTTATATCATGTTTTACTTTAGTCTACTTCCACCAGTTATTCTCACTGTCCAGCATTTCAACTGCTTCTGAAGACTTCAAAGAAGGTAATCCAGAGGAACTTTAACTTTAGAGCAGATTGGATACCTGTGCAAAGGAAATACAAATGAACCATAAAACTCAAGTCTCCCCATAAAACAAACAAACAAACAAACAAACCAACCAAACCAAACCAAACCAAAACAAAACAAAATGACAAAAAACAGCTAAGACCATAGAGAGAGATTTGTGTAAATGTATTAGGTTGTCATATTTTCTCTCTCTCTTGGGGAAAAAAATTTTTTTATACACGGATTCATAGACACATACATCAATTGACAAAGTATCTTCTCTTTCAGTGGCAAAAAAGGATGCCTGTGTTTTCTTGCCATCTTCTAAGGTCAGCAGACTTATTTCCAGTGAAGAACATAAATTTACAACATAAATTTATCTTCTGAGAAAAGTAAGTGGAACTAACAGAAAGACATAGGAAAAACTGAGGGCTAAACTGTAATGTTTAATGATTAATGCAGATTAAAAATCATGGTGGAAAGCATCATACATTTCATGAGGCAAATATGAGGCTGTAATTTCTGTGTTTGTGAAATCCCAGACTAGAGAGAATTGCTTTTTATATCTATTTCATTTATTTTGTAAAACATGTGAAATATTTTTATTGTTCTATGAAATATAGTATTGTTCTATAGTAGATTATATTCTATCATTCTCTCATATTTCTAGTCTTATTTTTACTTGGATGCTGCTGAGATAATTTTTAATAGAAAGAAATAAGGAAAAAACCACAAATTCCTCCAAATAATTTCCACTATAACTCATCAAATAGGGGGAAAAATATACCCCAAATAAACCAAACTATCAAAAGTATATCAAGAGTAAAGGCAGTCACGTAAAGTAATTTCATACATTTACCAGAAAATCTGGTGTTTTTGAAAATCCCATAAAAATTTATAAAAGGACTATACTGCCTTTTCAGCACTCATAGCAAATAGAAGCAGTATGCATGCACGCACTAAAACCAGTGATTAAACAGAATCAATGCCAGTTATTGTTTTTGGACAACAGTAAGTTGCTTTATAAGGGCTTTATAAGTGCTTTATATGCAATCACCTCTTTTCTATTTCATCTCCATGACCTTCCTCATGGTGAAGTAAACACACTGGTATCCAAAAGAGTAAACTACAAATTACAAACCTCAATATTTATCATTTAGTTTGGAATACAAACAAAGTACGTAAAGCAACATTGTTACACACATATAAAAGTTTTATTTTAGCCTCAATTGAAAAGTAAAATAAAAAAGAACTTTCTCAAACCAATATAAAGAAGTAGCATTCGTCTGATACAACACCATACTACTACCAAGTAATTATACCAAATGCTCTATCAATATGCTAATGTGCAATATGCTAAATCATCATCATTGTGCACATTAGCCCATGTTTCAGCTCATGTTATCAGTCGTTTTACTTGCATCCATGTCTCACAGAAAATAGTCTGAATTCCACCTGTTTTATTAGGTTGAATATGCACTACTGTGACAGTTTCTTCAACAATTTACTGAATGTTTGCTCACTAACTATCTTATGAAAAGCACCATTATTTCTCTTCCACTGGCAGGAGGATAAGTTTCAGACAAGCCTGTCTTTCTGGCAGAATTGTTCTTCTAGTTATACTGGGCTTGCTGGAGCCTAAAATAAAACTATTTGACCTTTTCTACAATTCTGTCATTGCATTAAAGCATTATTAATTGCATGACCTTACACAGGCAAAGCTTCCAAGGACTCGTGATGAATTTTCTTTGCTAATGCTGCAATAACTGGTTTCATCCCCTGAAAATTATTTTCTAAAATCCAACACATTTTCAGACCTATACTATCTACATCACACAAACTGCAACACAGAAAACAAACCATAACAGTACCATAATCGCTATATCCTGGCTATCCAGCATTGTTCTGCCAGTGTTTCACCAATGATGCTGCAGGATTTGGCCTGACATTAATATCTGATTTTTTCGTGTTTATTTGTTCCCAATGAATCCCTACCATGCATCATGTATGTAGATGTTTCTTTGAAATTCTAACCCTTATCTATAAGAGACTTGGTATGCACAGCAGCAGCCTGCTGAACAGTATGTTGGCTTCTTGTTGTGTGCTTTGTTTCTTTATAAAACAGTGACCAGACAAGATAGATGTGGAAAGAGGGCAGTGATATCCCTGGAATCAATGACTGTGCAACACAGGAGAAGTTTTCATGTTCCTAATTACAGCAAGCAGTCATTGCATAAGCAGTCAGACTGCAGTTCATGCGAAGACATAGCAAGCTGCTGTGGGGACAGGAAAAACAGATCAAAAGGGGATTTCACAGAATTTGCAGAAACCCCTATAGATGCTGAATAACCTGAAACCAAGCCTAGAATAACAGTCCACTTTGTAGTGATCTGTGAATAGGTAGGATGCTGTGTATATATAGACCTTTTGTTCTAATATGTTACATAGTCATCCTACTAGAAATTGCAAATATGAAGGATTATATTCTGAAAAAATCCAGGTTTCATGTCTCAAAATATTTTGGGGCTCCAATGAGAATCTCAACACTACACTTATCTTTAGAAAGATTGATTTCTAAGCTCTGGCTAACTCATTCCTTCTGTTAGACTTATGCTATGTGATATATAAAGCTACACTGAGATAAAGAGGTATAATCAGCTGTCTGATATTTCTCACTCCTTTTCTCAGGACAGATTCTATGCCATACCTAGAGAGAGATGAGCCTGTTCAGCCTCAAGACAAGACAATTGAGAGGGAATCCTATTAATAAGTATCTGAAGGGAGGTTGTCAAGGACATGAAGCTCAGTGGTGCTGAGCAATAGCACAAGAGGCAATGGGCAGAAACTGATGTACAGGAAGTTCCACCTGATTATAAGGAAGAACTTCTTTACTGTGTGAGTGACCACATACTGTAGCATATTGCTCATGTTGGTTGTGGACTCTTCTTCACTTGAGATATTGAAGAACCTTCTGGATACAATTCTGTGCAACATGTTCTTGGATGATCCTGCTTGAGCAGCAAGGCTGGACCAGATCCACTGTGGTCCCTTCCAACCTTACCCATTCTCTGATTGTGTGACTTTAAGTGTATGTGTCTTAACTCTTCCCCTCCTCATTCTACTTATTCTTTTCCTTAGATATTTATGAAAAAACTTTTCAAAATTCCCACCTTTTTCATTCCTGTTATACATATGTAATACACAGATTATGTGGCTGTTTCCAAATTTTATGTGCAACTGTTCAGTGCATACCTAAAACTAATTCATGTCTCTAAAGAGAAAGGACCTTTCAACTTCCCCAGCTTTCACAAAGAGCTCACAACCAGCAGAAATTCATACTGACTGCAGAAGGAAGGATTTGAGGATTTGTGAAAGAGTTTGAGCCAAAGACATCTGAGGGAACAGGAGTAGCACAGAGCTAAGTGTAATGGGAGAGACAGAAAAAACATAGCTGGACATTTATAATGCATTTCAACATGCTTCCCTTTTAAGGACTGAAATTTTTCGCAGCTATATCTACTAACTACTCAAGACATGAATACATACTACTAGAAAATAGCATGAAATAGAGCATGTAACCATATAAAACAAACTGGTGTAGGATCTGTAAATCACTCATCAAATTACTGACCCTTATTACACACTCTGCATTACTTATGTAAATAACCCTTATGACACAGCAATGCACATTCAGTCATTTTTGTTTCATTTTCAAAGCTAAGTGTATCTTTACTTCAGAGTTTGTGCTTTTATTGAGGTAAACCATGGGCCACTCAGATCTGAATACCATCATAGATCTCTAGCCAGTGCAAGCTGAAAATCAAAGAATATTTCTGCTTACTTAACCTATGCATTCTATCAAGTTTACTGTTAATTACCTTCTATCCATCAAGAGTGCAAGCAGCATGTAAGTTGATGGTTTAGAAGCACAAGAGGCAAAAGGTCTCAAGGCTGAGAATATTCCTGCACTACCTTTGTGCCTTGGCCGAAGTTTTAATTTCCATATGGAAATTCATAGGTGTTTATGTTTTAAAAACTGTGTAATCCATGCATAAAACTTATAAAAGTACTAGAACCGACATGCAGTAGACAAAAGCCATGATTTATTGTCGTGGGGAGAAAGTGAAAGTAAAACCGGTCCTTTTCCTACCATGTGGGGTCCCCGGTGGTCGCATGGGAACCCTGGTCAGTCGCGCGCATGGGACCGGCAGCGGCAATAGCCGCGGTGGCAGCGACGGCTGGGCGGCCCCGTGGAGCAGCGGGGGCTGCGCTGGGGCAGGCTGTGCGGCTGCGCTGCCGCCACGTGTGCCGCTGTCCTGGATGCCCTCGACCAGGACGTGCTGCGCCCGCACCGCAGCGGAGTGGCAGCAGCAGCACAAGCGGCGTGGCACGGCAGGAGCAGGTGGCGCCGGCTGCTAGGCCCACGCGCCAGCCGTCCGGGCGAGCGCAGGCAGCGTTGGTCGAGCGGCAGCAGCGGTGCTCAGCGCGTGCGTCCCT
>VYZS01033528.1:11239-22806 GCA_013400695.1 Neodrepanis coruscans
CCTCGGGGGTGTTGTTTTTTTTCCCTTGTGGTTTTTTTTTCTTTTCCCCAGGGGCAGGTGGTCTGACTATTATCTGCAGCTATTGCCCGGGTTCAAAAGACCACATGTCTTCCATCAGCACTGAAATCCCTTCCCGGGGGCCTAGAGGGAGGGGGAGGGGGCTCACGGTTTCTAACTGTCTTGAGTGTTTTTCTTCAGAAAAGCCGAGCGGAAGCTCGTGCTGCTGGGGGTCCTCAGAATGGTCGTGGGCCTTCTCTAATTATCCCAGCGTCTCTTCAGGAGCCCCAGAGAAAGAGACCAGCACTATTCCAGAGCGTCCTCATCCCAACCCCGTCCCTGGGAAGCTTAATTTGTCTGTTTTGTTGCACTTTATTGTCCGGTTTTCTGTGTGTGCGAAAAAAAACTGTAATATTTGTGTATTTTCTTCATTTTGGGGTGTGTCTGTGGCTTCTCTCAGACATCTCTTGTTAAAAAAATCGCTAAATTTACGGTAAAACCACGACATTTATGTATTCATTTTTAACTTCTATACTAACTATAGAAAAGAAAAATTTGAAACTAATAATTTTGAGTGTATTGCAATTGTAGAAAATCTATTATTTATATGATGTCCAAATACTGATTTTTAATGCACTGAATACAGACTGATTTCTATGCATGCTTTTAGTATATTGTTCCACTTTTTCACTGGAGTTTGTCGTTTGATCTTAGATAACGAGACCAAAGAGAAGGACAGGAATTTTAGATGTGACATGCAACTATTTTTCCTTGAAGAATGGTAACCCTCAGAGAGGAAGAGATAGTCCTCTTTTTTTCTGTTTCAGGTTCTTAGCTCTGTAATAAGTGGACACTTTTCTTTGTTCCAGATACTTCTAATGGTCTCTCCCAATGAGTGCTGCTATTAAAATTGTAATAACCAATTATTCCTTTTTTCATTCTAGTGTCAATAAAAATAATTTAATAGGTAATTAAATAAATAATATTTCATTGAGCATGCAGGCTAACACAAATCCAAACTTGGAGATGACAGAGATTTTCTTTATATAAAGAAGTCCCTTTAGGTCAACAATATTTCTTCACTTTTCAACTAAAACAGGAGCTATTGTACCTTTAGGAGTACAGTACAGTCTCTGCCTTTGTCCTGGCATGGACACTAGGGGGCATTGCTAAAAGACGAGAGGCATGATAGAGAAGATCACAACACAGTAATTTATTGAATATATTAAATATAAAATGTGGAAACCACTATACTCGTAAACTAGTAACAAAACAATGACCTGACAATAATAATATGCAAAAGAAATAACCCCTTTGCTGCTCTAGGCTGGCTGCTGGGCTGTGGAGGGAGAGGAAGGAGTGCTGCCTTGTAGGCAGAGCTGGGAAGGTGATGCGCAAGGCTCCCACTCTGGAGCTGCTGGAAAAAAATCAAGAGAGAGAAAGGAAACCATGGCAGACCCAAAGAGAAGAGATATCACACTGCTGTCGCTGCCGCTTGAAGCCGTGTGATCCTCTGCTTGAGCTGTGGTGACACCAAGCTGCTGTCCATGCCGAGAGAGATGAGAGAGAGACAACTTCCGTTGGTGTTCCTTTTATAGGGTGTCTGGTTTCGTTTTTTTTCATTCTCCCTTTCCGGTGCACGTTGCTTCTCCATTGGTCAGCAGCCTTGTTTGGTGTCACATTGCACTGGGCACTGCCCCTTCTCTGAACATCACCACAAGGCAAATATGGCAGCATTTTCCACCAAAACTGCTGGTGGGGAGCTGCTGAAGTGGCATCCGCAGACTGGGCGGGAAGCCACAGAAGCAGTGGGCCAACACGGTGACGCCACTACCAGTCCTGGCACAGTCACAGCAGTGAGCAGGGGCCGGGCCAGGCCAGGTTGGTGGGCTCCGCACTGGCCCCGCCACTCTCTGTATCCAGCAGGGCTGTGGGGGAAGCGGGGGAGGAGCTGCGCCTTCTCCACCCATGGTGTTCTGCATGGCCGTGAGGAGCTGGGACCCAGCAGTTTCACTTGCTCCGCTCTCTCAGGAGAAGAAAAAAATGTTTTAAAAGACACACCCCTCCCCCTTCCCCCTGTCCAACCCACAACGGCCTTCCAGACTTAACAGGCAACAGAAGCTGATTTTTTAATATTTTTATTATTTTTAATATTCTTGCTTTGGTAGTTCTCAATTAATTGTAAGAGCTTTCTTCCTAATATTAAAGTATCTACAATGCTGTTTTTCCCCACCTGCTAGTACTATCTACCCCATTTTGGACATTTGCCTTGTCATGCATTACTTAAACCTTAATTACTTATTTACTAATTACTTAATTACTAATTACTTAAATTAAATAAATATTATTATCTTAGCTGGAGACAGAGTAGAAATCTCTACTACAACAGAAACTTCTCTGTCATAAGATTTTTTTTGCCTCTTTTCTAAGGATACCAAGTGTTACAAATGGTGTGTGGGGTTTGGGGATTAGAGTTCTTTTGTTTATGCATGGTTAGTTCTTTTACTTTTAATTGAGAAGCCAGTTATAAGGCCATCAGATAAATGATTATTGTTTATCTTGCCTTATTTTTGGTCTCTCACCTAAGGTCATCATCCAGTCTTCCTTTACTGGATCAAAACCACACCTCTAGGACGTGTTTCATCATATTTCATTTGCTTCTTTACACACTTAGGAAGTATCTTGCTCAAATACATGTGATTAATTCAGGCATATGCATTTTAACTCTGGGAACATGATTTCTCCCTTAAAACATTTTAAGGTGCTCACCAAGAAGAACAGCTAAATGTGTTGTTCCATAACCTCTATATTGAAATATAAAATTTATAGGCTTTAAAGGACTCAATGCTTCACCACTTCTTTGGTAATGGCCTGAAGGGCAGGCAGAACATTTTGTTTAACTTGCCTTTCTTTCTCTCAAAATCTACGGATTTATTTCTGTCATAGCTGCAAATATGAAGCTGGCTGCCTCTCTAAAATAATACTAGTTTTAAAACTTCACACTAAGTCACATAGTGACAGATTTGCTGCTAACAAGCAAATGAGCACTATAGGAAATAAAAAAAATAGTGTACACTACCTTGAACATTTTTCTCCTGCTTCCCCTCTCCCTGTGCAGTATATAGTTCTACACTATTATTTAGTGCCCTGTGGTGCTGAATATTGTAAGTTGATGGAACATAATGTTGAAAATTTGTCAGATAAAGTGGAACTAAATGACTCTATGACCTTTCAGTGACATGCCACCATAACATGGTAAAAATTTTACATGCAAGACAAAAGGATTTTATAAAGTTACTCCAATGTCTTTATGACATAATTATATTTAAATCATACCATTTCCTTCAAAGAATTTTTCATTCTTTCAAGTTAAAAACCACAACAAAACCCATAACAATAAAATAAAAAAACAAAGAACAAAAACCAGAAAACCAACATTTGTTAGAAGGTCTGAATTACAAATAAGAAGCTGTTTGAAAGCATTTAGAGTTTAAAATTTTGCATTTTTTCATTCTGGTTTAATTATATTTTGCATTATAATACAGCAAGAATTTATTTTCATATCTTAAAAGACAGAGCACTTTTGTTTGTATTTGTTAAAAAACTAGTACACCACTTGTCATTTAAATCATCAAAATAATGAATTATAAATGGAGAAAACTTAGTGAAGCATGAGACCTTTTTAGAAAAATATTTATACATCCCACACAGATTCTTCCTGGAAAGGTTACTTGAGTGTAAATGTGACATTTTGAAATGTGTGACTGCCGTGAAAACTAAGTAAATCGTAAGTCATTTATCACTTAGTAATGAAGTTTAATGTTCATCATCATTCTAATTCTTATTTAAAGAGGTCTTGTCCCTGTAATAATTCGCTTTGAGTCAGACCTTCCTATTTTTTTCCAGACAATTAACATTGTTCTTGATTACATCTGACCTGGATAGGGGTCTATTCTTCTACAACAAATATATGTTTTAAAAAAATTAATAAGCTAGCTTCAGTCATTGATATATCACAGTACTTTTAAAATTTAATTCCACAGCATTTGGCCCAGTTGCTGTATCTTTTTTCACTAGCTATATATCCTTTGCACACATTTTAGGTAACGAGGCAATTGATCTTTGGTCCCAATCTAACCTTTTCTCCTGCTTGGGCACTTCAGAGCATTGGTTAAATAAGAGCAAAAGTTAGTACATTCTGCGTACTAGCAAAATAGACAACATGTTCACTAACACTAATTTTCTGTTTCTATGTTGTTTGATTTCCCAACTTGCATTAATTTCTCTTATACATACTTATTACCTGCACAAAGGTCTTACAGCTATACTTTTAATGTTTAAGTGTCATGGTCTGAGTGCTCAGAAAGTACTTGTGATGCAGGGGACTGTGTTGAATCCCTTTTCATTGTTTCTTTTCTTCTCCCCTCTCTCTCCCTGGACCTTTTTTCCACAGAGCTCGGAGCCACCTCTGCCTGGTGGCCGAGGCATGTCTCTGCTCAGCAGCGGAAACCCCATTCTCACTGCATGCCGGATTCGGTGCCCAGGGGAACCATATCATCCGTGGAGGTTCCCGGCCACATGTGCAGTGTGCAGGCTGCCATGTTGATGACACAACCAGTGGAAGGTTGACCAGACTGGCAGCTTGGAGCCATTCACTATTGAAGAGTCATGACGGTGTGAGGTGGGACCTGGGTGTACTTTAAAGTTTCTCGCAGTTCTGCAGTTCATTCTTCTCTGCTGCTGCTGAGGGTGTGGAGAGAACTGATTCACTGTACTGGGGGGTGATCCAGGTGCCCTGTGTGGAAACCCCTTTTTGTTTTCTCATTTCAACCAAGGACAGGCTCCTGCCATGTCTCCCCATCCTGGCGTCACTCAAAAGAACTTGTGACAGCAGCAGAACATCTGCACCTTGCTCTGCAGCAGATATCCTTTTTTTTCAGTGTCATGGTTTTCAATAATTGTTTTGTGTTTGGGGGAGGGGGTCCCTTGTTTCTTTTTGGGTGGTGGAGCCTGGGCAATTTTGGTTTGGTTTTCATGTGTCACATGTTGGGAGGTGCAGTTTTGAGTCTAGGGAGGTGGGGGGCTGATACTTTTTTCATACATATATGCAATATTTCCTGTTTTTATTTTTAAAAGTCTAATAAATCTTGTTGCATTCCCTTTAACAAGCTCTCATTCATATCGTGGTTAATTAACCCTTTTTTGCTGTCTTAGACTGAGACATTAAGGTATCTTGTATTATTTTTGTACACAAATCAAGGCAACATTTCCTCTATCTCCACTTTCCCCCAACTCCCACCCCTCCCCCTCCAAAAGCAAAATCAAAAACACAATAGCACACAACTAGGAATTTAAAGGATGAATAAATGTTGTGTGTACATACCAGATCAATAAGAAAAGTCATGTCTGTATAAACAAAATTAATCTTAACTACAGTTTCCTTCATCAGAAACTGTTTTCTGCTAACTCAGGTAATTTACATACATGTACTCATGTGTTCTTGATTTAACATATTATTAATTATGACAGTTCCTTCAGGGCTTACATTTTGTAAAGGTTTGTCTCACAGATCCTTCTGAAGGGAATAGCAATTTGATGTTGAAGAAAACTGCCTTTTCATCAAAGGTAGTTGTGAGTGTTGCAGTAAAATAGAATACAGCTGAGATGAGGTCACGACAGCAGGAGCGTGTTATTGAAGCTATAGGAGAGAACACAGAGCAGCAGCAATATGTCACACTGCTGATAGCAATTCTCTCCATATGGGTCAGAGTTTCTATACCTTTAGGTTATGCCATCCATTTTGCACCAACACTGTGCCAGACAAGTAGGACATGGTAAATAACACCAGTGATTGAAATCCCTCGATAAACAGGGTCTACACAGTACAGGACAGGAATAATCCACTTCTTTGTTAAATAAATTGTGGTGACTAGCAAGACTGCCACAGGTTTTTTTACTAATGAGGCTTACAAAAGCCCATGAGACACCTTCATTCTCTTGCTTCCACAAAGGAAAATGTGTACCATAGAATTGCAGAGTGGTTCAAGTTGGGAGGGGCCTTAAATGCAGAAGCCCTGCATTACTAATATTCTACCAGCAAACCAGATCATCACTGCATGGTCTTGGCTGTGCAATGCCAGTCATTTAAATAAATGCACCCTGTATTCAAGCTTATGTTCCTAAGGCAAGAATGTGCCTTCCATTAAGTATTGTTCACCAATAAAGGAGGGTGCATTTCTGTTTGTCAAGTGCAAGTTATCCAAAACAATAACAGGGTTTTTAGAAAAACAAACTGAAAAAATTGGGGAATTCTATACATTTCCATCAGACAATTAAAGTTTGAGTGTTTCAATAACCAGAATTTCTGGTCAGAATGGAAATAAATTATTGATTGTTCAGTTATCCTGGGATGGATAATTTCTTATTGTTAATGGTAATTTTCTTAGTAGGAAGAAAGTTACTTCTTAAAAGTTTTTATGGGATAGTAAACCCAGTTTCCTTTCACTTCAGTTCATGTTCCAGTCTGAAACTACTGACTGACTCCAGGAATCAGTAACAGCAGGCTGAGATCTGTTCTGCTACAGAACACAGAAAATATACAGAGGTATTGCAAGGCAAACCTCTTGTACTTGCCCTTTGTAAAATGAAAGCATCCCTCACCTTCACTGCAGATCTTTAGATCTCTGAACTACTCATAGCATTATAGGAAGGTGGTTAGATGCTCCAGACTCTGGATGTAGACCGCAATATTCCCAAAGTCAACTCTGGGTTCCTGACCCAGCTTTTCACGACACTTCCTGTATCTTTGTCCTTTTCAGAAGCTGTTCTGTAATATGTTGTGTTATACCGTCTCCAGATGGCAATTCTCTCTGTGTATTCGTGTAGAATTTTCCTTTGTCACCATTAATATTGACATCCTAAGAGATGGTTAAAAAGCACAAAAATTTACAGTTATAGTTCAAGTAGTATAGTTCAGACAATCAACCATTAAAAGTGAGTACTCAAAGATTAAAGAGATA
Source organism: Neodrepanis coruscans (assembly GCA_013400695.1). Taxonomy (NCBI): domain Eukaryota; kingdom Metazoa; phylum Chordata; class Aves; order Passeriformes; family Philepittidae; genus Neodrepanis; species Neodrepanis coruscans. Next base: position 18,256 of record VYZS01033528.1, read on the forward strand.
CCTCTTTCCAAACTGATAATCTGCAGAACAGTGATTTATTTATGTGCAGACTACCAGAGACATGGTTAAGAGAGAGGCTGTGACATCACATAGGAGCACACACATATTCATATGATAGTTTAACAGCAGGTATCCTACTGTCTTTCTGTTCTTTGGGAAATACTTCCACCTACATTTACAGGACCATTATCTTTGTAATTTGGTGCGTCATACTCTCCAAGAAGCCAAGTCTGAAAATAGGATAATGGCTTCAGCATAAAAGTATAAAATAAATTCAAGTCTACATAGCAGGATTTCCAATTAAATTATTAGGTGATTTTTTTATATATATACATATTCTTCTTGTTTCTAAATCTTATTAAGGCATTTAGTATATAAAGAGGCAAGGGAAATTCATGTATGAAAAGAGTAGGCAAAAGAGGCAAAATTAAAAAAGAAGTCATAAAGTAATGATGGAAAGGGACATAGTAAAATATAAGAGATAAAAATATACCTTTGTGTCAAAGCACTTGGAAGTAATAAGTCAATGTTACTGAGCTACTCAATAGCTTGAAAATGCACAAATCTGAAAGCAGAGGTATTGCTCATATTTTTAATCTTATTCAGAAATTACATTTATATATAAAAAACTGACTTATCTATTTCAATTAGTCTCTCTCCAGACAGGCATTCTTTACTACTACACATTTATAATGAGCTTATGGCAACATTTCCCAGGCTAATTTGACTTTGAATACCAAAAAATAGATATAAATAATAATAATTAGAAACCCTTTGGATCTTTTTAAGCACTGTTCATTGTTAAGTGGGATTTTTTGTTTGTTTTGTTTTTAAATACAACTTTGTGCTGAACATTTAAAAAAAATTATAGACATATGAAATCTCCTCTAACAATTTATCTGGCATTTAATATTTCCATAAAACACTCCAGGGTGCCCATTAGGGTATGATATCAGCATGCATACTAAACTCAGCGTAGGTGAGCTGTGTTAATATTATGCTTCAGCAGCATACCCTGGAGTGTCTTATTGCATAAATGATTAAAAGTTCCAACATTTAGAGCACACTATTATGTTTCATAGAACAATTCTACATTATCATTCTCTGTTACCTCATTCTTTCGGGAAAACTGGTTGCAAGGAAAAATAACAAACATCATTCAATTAAACCAGCTTTCTCAAAGTGCTAATATGCAGCATAATCTTGTAGTTCTCTCTCAGCAGTGAGTAAGGTCACATCCCTTGTACATAATGATAACAGATACACATACTGATTCATACATTATATATCAGCAGAAAATTGAGCAAAACTTCCAATCAACAATTAACTAGATATTAATATTTTTAAATAAAATTAAAGGAGTGAATATTGCAGAGCCTAATATTTTTTTAATGCAGAATATGTTAAGCTCGAGAAAGAACAGACCTGCATTGGATGGGAAACAGAATTTTAGTCCAGCATCAATGGCTTATTAAACGTCTCTCCTGTTTTAGGGCAGAGACTATAATCCTGAGAGCCTTTTATGCTAATAGCACACTACAGCAGAGCAGAGCAGAAAAATCTGCACCTGTATATGTCTTTTAAACAACTTGAAAGATGATAACTCAACTACTTCCCTGGGCAGCCCGTCCCAGTTCTTGAAAACCATTCACCAAGTGAAGAAATTTTCCTACTATCCAATCTAAATCTCTGTGGTGCAACTGGAGACCATTTTCTTGCTTCTCACTTCAGAGAAGAGACCAACCACAACCTCATACAATCTCCTTTCAGGAGTTATAGGGGCACTTTGATTGTTAAACTTTATACATTGGACCTTGGCAATCCAGCCTGTCCAGATCCCTCTGCAGAGCCTTCCTACCCTCCAGCAGATCAAAAACTGCCACCCACCATGGTGTCATCTGCGAAAATACCAAGGATGCACTCAATCCTTTTTTTCAGGCCATCAAGAAAGATATAAAACAGGACTGGCCCCAGTACTGAACCTGGGAATCATTGCACTGAGATCACACTGATAGGCCTGTAGTTCCTTCACACAAAGGCTCCTGGAAGGTCTTTCTACTCCTCCCAGGTTTCCTCAGTTCATGCAACTCCTCTGTGCACCATGCTAGAACACTCTACTTGCCAGATTGTGCCAGCACTAGAGCTAACATCCAAAATAAGGATTTTTCTTAGTGCTTCCGCTACTTAATCTTCTTTTGATTAATTCTACTGGTCTATCGCACAGTAGTTCTATATACTATGAAGACTGAGAGCGGTCAAACTATTTTATCTCCTGTATAATATTTCATCTTCAATTTGGACTCAACTGCATTTAACTGTTTCTACAGGAATCTACAAGGAAAAACATGAATTTTAAAAGCAGAATACTTTTGATCAGCAAGCTAAAAGCTCTGGTTGTCTCAGCACCTCTGCCCTCATTCCAGAAGAAAATAAATTTCTTCACCTATGGAGAGGGGACACTACTTCTGCAGCCACCTGGCATTATTCGCTCTGTGGTAACTGAGGCTTTTCTAGAAAACATCAGATTCCTTTCTTTAGCTTACTTTTCCTGAAGTTGTAGGATTAATCATGCCAAGATATATTTTATCTCTGCAGAATTTCTGGAAGGTTACTAAAGAAGGCTGTAGGCATAAACTGTTTTCTAAATGTTACTGAGACTGACTTTCCTCTCTGAAAGTGAATAACACCACTACAGCATTAGCTGCTCAGCTTGACTTGTAAGAGACTACAGTGAGTTGACCATGGCTGCATGCCAGGTGGCCATCAAGCTGCTCTATCATTCACCTTCCCAGATGGACAGAAAAGAGGGAAGATGGAAAATGACTCATTGATCGAGATAAGACAGTTTACTAAAGGAAAAGTGAAAAATTGTGCTTGCACAAGTGAAGCAGAAAATAACAAGGTTTATTCTCTACTTACCATTAGCAGGGGATGTCTGGCCACTTCCTGGGAAGCAGGGCTTCAGCACACTTGAAGTTTCTTAGCAGGCAACAATTAGAAACAATGAATACCCTCACCTTCCCCCTCTTTTCCTTAGCTTTCATATCTGACCTGATATCACATGGTATATAATATCCCTTGGTCAGTTTGGGTCAGTTTGTGTCCCCTTCCAGGATCTTGTCCTTAATTGGGGAAGGAATGCTACAGTGCTGATGTTGTGCTTAGCAGTAGCCAAAACACTAGCGTGTTATCAACACCTTTCTAGCTACCAATGCCAAGAACGGCATTGTGATCGCTGCTGTGGGAAAATGAACCCTGTCTCAGCCACACTCAATACAATCTGGAATGTATTTGGCTTCTGTGGCCCAGGGGGACTACCAGGGTGGCTTCTGCGAGGAGCTTCTAGAAGCTTCCCCCTTGTCCAGTACCACCAATGCCAGCCAGATCCAGGATGGATCCACTGCTGGCCAAGGCTGAGATGAGAAGGAATGATAGTAACGCCTTTTGATAATATATTTCAGAAGGAGGAAAAAAAGTTATTGGATAGATGAAAACAGCAGCCAGAGAAGAGCAGAGTGAGAATATGTGAAAAACAATGCAGACACCAAGGTCAGTGAAGAAGGAAGAGAAGGAGGTGCTTCAGGTGCTGGAGCTGAGGTTCCCCTGCAGTCCGTGGTGCAGATCATGGTGGAGCAGCTGTGCCCCTGCAGCCCATGAAGGAGCCTACACTGGAACAGGTGGATGCTGGAAGGAGACTGTGTGACCATGGGAGGCCCATGTTGGAGAAGAGTCCTGGCAGGGACCTGCTGACCCATGGAGACAGGAGCCCACTCTGGAGTAGGTTTTACTGGTAGGACTTGTGGTCTATGAGAGACCTATGCTGAAGCAGCCTGTGCCTGAAGGACTGTACCCTGTGGAAAAGTGACCATATTGCAGCAGGTTACAAAGAACTGTTGCCTAATGCTGGAGAAGTTCATGAAAGACCCCACAGGAAGCAGGGGAAGAACTTCTCTCTTTGAGCAGTGGCAGAAACAAGAACTGACCCTGACCCTCATTCGCTGTGTTTCTGTGCTACTGTGGGGGAGAAGATAGAACCTGGAAAGAGGGAGGGGTGGAAGGTGTTTGTAAGATGTGGTTTTACTTCTTATTCACCTGCTCTTCTTATTCACCTGTTCATAGTAAATATAATTAATAACCCCACTTTGAGTCTGTTTTGCCTATGACAGTAATCTATGAGTGATCTCTCACGGTCCTTATCGCAACCCATGAACCCTTAATTATATTTTCTGTCCTCTGTCCAGTTGCAGCGAGGCGTGAGAGCAACTTTAGTGGGTATCTGGAATCTAGCCAGGGTCAACCACTACAGACACTGCCGAAGTCTGAATACCATTAAAAGAAAGCAGTCTTCCATGAAAAAAATCACAAAATAAACACAAACAAAACCAACCAAATGAAAAATCACACAAATGCAAAACCAACTTCATTTTTGTCTACCATCCTCCTGGCATTTTCTTCCCTGAAGAGCCTTTCAATCCTGAATCCTAGTGCTCCCTTTTTTGTTTTAATTTTGCTCTTTTTGCTTCTTTTTAATGTTGTGGGTTTTTTTTTTTT
>VYZS01033532.1:0-12187 GCA_013400695.1 Neodrepanis coruscans
TTGTGACCCCTTCTCAGCTGCCTGCCACATGAATGTCCTGTGTGTACATGGTCTTCCCGGGGTGGGGTTGGGGGGTTACTCTGATTGTGTGGAGAGATTTCATCATCACACACTCAAAAGCCTTCTCCTCCACCACCTGATGAGCCTTGTCTAGTTCTTCTCAGACCTGAGGTGATTAGTTCCCCTTCACAGTCCAAATTCCAGTCAGGAAGCATACTGGGAAGAGGGAATGCTTCGTGGTTGCACACAAGCAGTTGCTTCTTTGAAGCTTGAAATAAAGGCTTTCTATGATTTTGACAACGTTTAAGGCATTAACAGCATTCCAATCCATCACAATGTAACATCACCCGCCAGTCCTTCTCTGTTTAAAACAACAGATCTGCTGGGGAACTGTCCCTGGTTGACTCCCTCATCAGCTGTGTCAGGAACCTATCTTACACACACTTCAGGAACCTGAAAAGCTGTTCCCTTTCTTCCTTCAAATGCAAATTCTGCAAGCAAAAGAGTCTCCTAAATTATGTTTGACCTGACTACGCCCAAATGAACTTTGCTTAAGGAAACTAAATTTAAAACTGAAAAAGTTTCTAAATATTTACCTTGAAGACAATAGTTTAGTGACCAATTCACTGTATTCAAAGCAGAAAATGTCACATCAGTTTCTGGATCAGTTTCTGCCCTTATTTCTGTCTCTGGGCTATGTAGTTTACTGTTTACAACTTCGGGTAAGAGTCTAAATCTCTGTCTCTAAATTTCCTTCTGTCTTTTTTTCTATCTCATCTCTTTGCACTAAACAGATTACCTTTTGAGGCCTGGGGTAGGATATAGTACTCTGCAAGTATTACAATTTAAATTTTTTTCTTCTGATAGAAGTCTGCTTAGATGTCTATTTCTCACTTTCACAACATTTTTATTTTTATGTTGCTAATTTGCTCAGGATTATATTGTCACATAATCTGAGACAAATTTCCTACAGACTACTGTCTGAAGAAATGGAGGAGAAAACAGTTTCACAAAACATGAATGTTGAAGTGATGAGTTATTAAATGCCTAGTAGCTAATAAACTAAACAATTCAGTGCAGTAAAAATTCCTTAGAAATGCAGCAGAGAAGTTGAGCATGAATTTCATCTGTTCATAAGGATGAATAAATTAACTTCAAAATTAAAAAAAGGCAAGCAGAAGGTATTTTTGTTATATGTACTGTTGGGCCAGAGGTTTAAGAAGCATTTATTATTCCAGAAAAGTGAAATGACATAAGGCAGTTATCAGCCTGTACTACAGATATTTTAGGAAAACAGAACTCCTAGAGAGAAACAGCCTCTTGAAAGATATCAGTTTCCTATGAAAACTTAAAGAGAAGATGAAACTCTTTAAACATTTACAACAGGTTTGAGACTGTCGAGTTAAACATGCAACTTTGAGGTTTTATGGAATCCCTAATTCAAGACTAAATTGTAATAAGGACCAGAGACCCAAAATGGAGAATGAGATTGCTAGAAGAATGTGACTTTAACATAGAAAAAACCTGCTACAATATAAAAAACTGAAGCTAACCAACTCAATAGGTTACAGAATAGTTTCCAGATTCTTCTTCTGTATCTTCTGAAACCTTCTTCTACATTTTTGAGGACTTCCAGGAAGTCTTCTAGGACCTTTGGAGTGAATATTGCTGGGGAAGGGTAGCTACTCTACAATTTTTATTCTCCCAAATCTAGCAGCTGCTAAATACTTTTGTCGGCTGACTCAGTGAAAAGTGATCTCAGAACCCAGATGGAGTTTTGAGATAGGTATGTTTTATTCAGCGTGCTGGGAGGGCTGATACCAAATTCAAAATCCCCTCCTGGAGCCACGCGGCTCATGAGATTTTATACCCCCTTCCACAGCAGGCGTTTCACATTACGTGATTGGTTCCGGGTCCAAGATCCCTCCCCACTCCCTGCCCCAACCTGCCCATCCCAGGAGTCAGGCAGGGGCAGAGATGAGGCTGGGCATCTTTCTTTTCCCTTCCCCCAGTCATGACACTGAGCTGCTGCATAGCACCTATTCTATAGAAAAATATGATTTTCACCTTGGGACCTTGAGGTGTTTTTCTAATTGCTATCTTCAAACTATGTGTACTGCCTACTTCTAGCTTTCTATGCTACTTTATCTCACGGTAGTATCTGGTTCTTACAGGCATTTCGCTCATGTCAGCTCTGTTCTCCTGCAATCCTTCTTCCTAATTCCCTAAAGCATTCCCTAAATCCCAAAACAATCCCTTCCAACCCCATCTCACAGCTTCTTATGCTAAAAGGTACATACACCTTTTATCTTAGCTGCCTCCTGTTTTGGGAATGTCAAGCAGCCACTCAAATGGTGCTAGAAAGAGACCCATATAACTGTCAGGCCCTGAAAGTGATTTGTGCAGGAGTGGCTGGTAACTGAGTACAGTGTGGCACTGGCAAACACAGCACACTGTCCCCAGCTTGATCTGGAGCAGCTGCCTGCTGCACAGAGGCGGCCTTGACCCAAGAAGGGCTCTGGAGGAAACCTGCAGGCTGACATGCTGGGAGACCACATCTGCAGCAGCCATATGCTATTCGAGGAGTCTGGTTGCTACGTTAAGGAGATGCACAACAATGATCAGAATACACAACATCTGAGAAGATGACAGAGACCCACCAGAGAGGCTGAATCTCAACTGCATAGAAGGTGGGGAAGCTCTATAATGTTGGATTGATTGGGCAAGTAGAAGCTGAAGAAGGTTGGAAAAATGATAGACAGGTGGACAAATAAGCCAACAGGATCTCATGAAGGACAGATGCCAATTCCTTTTGCTGTGGAAAAAAACTGATACAAGCTGGGACTACTAGAATACAGAAGGGAACAGCTCAATGGAAAAGGACTTGAGGATTTGGTAGACAAATTAAGTATAATCCAGCAGCATGTGCTTACATCAAAGACTGATAGCTTCCAAGGCTGTATTAGCAGAAGCAATTATACACTTTTACTTGTCAGATTTTAGGCAACATCTACAATACTGTAGTGCATCCAGTTTCTCAGACACACTCACTACAAGAAAGACACTAGTAAGATGGAATGAATTCAGCAGAGGGCTGGCAAGATCGTCAGGGGCTGGAACATTCGTCCTGAGAAGAGTCTGAGAACAGGCGTTGTTCAGCCTGGAGGAGAGATGGACTTGGGGAAGACACAAAAGCATGAGGAGGTAACTGAAAAAATGGAGTCAGTATCTCCAGTAGTGCTCGGCAGAAGAACAAGAGAAAATTAATATAAATTGAAACAAGAAGTTCAGCCATAATATATTAAGAAACTTTTCCTTCATGTGGACAGCACAGCAACAAAACAGTTTGCCCAGGGAGTTTGGATGATCTCTGTTCTTGGAAGCTTTTAAGACCCAAAACTGTTCAAATCCCCAGGCAACCTGCTTTAAGATCAGAGCTGACCCTGCTTGAGACTTCTTCCAATCTGAGTTATTCTATGATAGCAGAACAAAGCCAGGTCAATTTCTTGGAAGAAAAGCAAGACAATAATACTACAGTAGTGGAGTTAAAAAGCATAACTGCACAGGAATATCCAACATGAAGTCAAAAGTGACAGTTTCAAAGAGACCGTAAGAAAAAAGAAGGAGGCAACAGCCCTTGTTTTCAAGAAACAACAAAGGCTCCATATAGTATGAAAGCAAATATAGTCCTAAACTGTGCCCTGCTTTTGGACAGAGGTTTTATTTTAGGAAAGTCTAGACTGAAGCTGTAAAGAAATAAGATTAGAAATACTCTAAACATGAAGACATTATTTGCCATACTGGTCAGAATTGAATACAATAGCAACCACTGTCATTGGTTCTGCAATTGTCAAGAATTATTGCAGAGATGGTTGCCTCCTGAGACTGGAACAACCATTTACACATTGTAAGTGAAATGCACAGGCACAGATCACCATATATAGATATGAAATATAGAAAAAATAAGGCTAATAAAAATATGAAAAATCCTGGAACACAGTTAAAAATGAGTAATTTGTGAGGAAAATGATTTTCCTGTACTATAAGTGTCATGGTTTAAGTGCCCAGGAAATACCTGTGATGAGTAACTGTGTTTAATACTTTTCATTTCTTTTTTTTCTTTTTTCTTGGAGTGAATTCACAGGAAGCTGGGGCTGTGCTGCCATGGGGAGAGATTGTGGTGAATGGCACTGGCAGCTGCAGCGATTGGGCAGCGGCAGNAACAATATATTAAGGTAAATCAAAATCTTAGAAAGGCAAGACTTATGATTGTTTCAAAAGATCTACCTGAAAGGTTTNGGGAGAGATTGTGGTGAATGGCACTGGCAGCTGCAGCGATTGGGCAGCGGCAGAGAACAGGGATGGTGACAGAGGAGTAGTGGCATCCCTGGCACGGGTGGAGGCAGCAGTGGCCAGTTCCGCAGGGCGGGCTGCTGGCGGGGACAACCTGTGGGGACCGCGGCACTGTGGCAGCAGAGGGTACGGCNTGTTAAACCTTTTTGCAAACTCAGAAAAAAGTCACCATGATGTTTTCAGCACCTGATAAACAAAAGGTAGATGGGGAATCAGTGTGGAATGATAACTTCTCAGAAGATTGTACTCCTTCATGATGTATAATCATGAGAGAAGAACTTGGTTTTTGTATTCAGTAACTACAAGGCTGATGAGATCCAAATCATTCCTTCTTCATCTTCCAGGTCCATGGAGCTGCTCTTGCCACACTAATACATTGGCATAATTCAGTTTCTGAGCTGACTTTAAGTGCAGTTTTCCATCAGTGGAACAAGTTTATCCTCAGAAAGTGAGAGCAAAGTCTCTGGTTCTACCCTGTCCTTTAAGAAAAAGATTTGTTGCTGTTGAACTGTTACTGATACTCACCATTAGTGGTTTTTTTTGCTGAGAGAAGGTCAAAGATATTGACTTTGTCTGACTTTGAACTTCATCTCAACCCTATGACACTAGAACCCAGGGGAAAGAACCCTCTATATACAGAAGGCTTCTTTCCATTTTAGGAATAACTTGTTAACTTTCTTTGTACTCAGGTCAAGTTACTCTGATTTCTGACATGATTTCATGTTTTGGTTCCCAAAACCTTTGAGAAGCCTGCTATGCTATGCTTTCAGTGCTATTCTTGAGATTGAGTAAAATTATTTGCTCACAATGTGGTGTAGTTTTGTTTTGTCCAAAGGTAAAAATAGTCAAATTACATTAAAAATCATTCATTTGAACCCTCTAAATTTAAAACACCACTCCCATTTACTAGTTGTTACTGAGAAAAGAGAGAGTATTTATCCAGATACATTTATATTCTGCAAAGTTGCCATGTAAAGGACTTTTTTATAGAGGAAAAAGCAACTCTGCGGGTTCTGTTTGACTCCTGCAACTCTAGTGCAGCCTGATGTGCTGAAAATAAAGGTGGTGAGAAATGTGAACACTTATCTTGTACAGAGTACTTTATGCCCTGTGATAAAGACCAGATTCATGTAAATTGGGTATTTTTTTTTTCCAAGGAAAGATTAGTAATCAAAAAGTTTTCAATTTTTTGTCCAGTTCAGAGCTGATGTTGTCCCTGCTTCAGTCACTCTCACAAAAGGATAAGATAAGCAATCATACGCCTTTCAGAGTAGGAATCACCCTTTGTAGATGCGTTAAGAATAACTGTCTGCAGCTTGTACTCTATGTACTTTTCCTCTTTCATTTCATCTGCTTCTCTATGGTTCAACAGCCACTGTGATGTGAAAAAGATAACAATATTCAGCAAGATGTCAGATTTACTTGAAAAGAAATTACTCTCATATTTTCTTTTTTCTGCTTGTGGTAAAATATTGTCTTCTGTTAAGAAGTGCTGTTATAAGACTGATGCCAGGAAAGGCTGCTTTGAAAAACTACTCAGAGACTTTCATTTTTGAGCAGCAGGTATTAGTTNTTCTTTTTTTTCTTTTTTCTTGGAGTGAATTCACAGGAAGCTGGGGCTGTGCTGCCATGGGGAGAGATTGTGGTGAATGGCACTGGCAGCTGCAGCGATTGGGCAGCGGCAGAGAACAGGGATGGTGACAGAGGAGTAGTGGCATCCCTGGCACGGGTGGAGGCAGCAGTGGCCAGTTCCGCAGGGCGGGCTGCTGGCGGGGACAACCTGTGGGGACCGCGGCACTGTGGCAGCAGAGGGTACGGCCCCACGCGCATGTCTGCTCCCCAGTCACCCGAACTGCAGGGCAGACACGCACATGGCTGTGCGCGTTTCTTTCAGAGCGGTACAGACCTCGTGTATCAGCATGGACACTGCCATGTTGATGGCATAAACCAGCGGAAGGCAGATAGGATTAACATCTCAGAATTGCTTCCTGTTGGGAGAGTGGGGATGGCGCAGGGTGGGACTTGGAAGCCTTTTAAAAGTTCTGCGGGTACAGGGGCCCAGCGTCTTTTGCTTCTGGGACAGTCCTGAGAGAGAAGGTCTTGCTGTGCCAGAGGCAGTCCAGCTGCCCCTGTAGAACTTTTCACCTTCTCATCCCGACCTAGACGAGCCCCGGCTGTGGGGCAGATCCTCCCCTGCTCTGCTCTGCATCTGAATCCTTTTTCGGTGTCACAGTTTCAATGATTGTTTTGTTTTAGTTTTTTTTTGGTGTCTGGGTCCCAGGGTATTTTGGGTTTCTTGGGGTCTTGTTGGGGGCGTGGTCTCAGGTGTGGGGGAGGCATGGCTGGTACCATATATATATATATATGTATNAAGAGGCGTAGTTTTTGGGTGTGGCAATGGGGGCATGGCTGGAACCATATTTGTGTACATACATTTTTTATTCATATTTTGATTTTCAATAAATCTTGTTTCCGTCCTCTAACAAGCTCTTGTCCAAGTGGTGGTTAGATAACCCTCTCACTGTCTCAAACCTAAACAATATATTAAGGTAAATCAAAATCTTAGAAAGGCAAGACTTATGATTGTTTCAAAAGATCTACCTGAAAGGTTTATAATAAAAAAATCAAAAAGATAGAGAGCAACAAGGGAAATTAAAGACAAGTTAAATTGTTTAAAGATAGCAAGTGAAAAGCAAAAAGGACAGATGGCATAGAAGAAATTCTACAAAACTGTCAATGTTAAACCTTTTTGCAAACTCAGAAAAAAGTCACCATGATGTTTTCAGCACCTGATAAACAAAAGGTAGATGGGGAATCAGTGTGGAATGATAACTTCTCAGAAGATTGTACTCCTTCATGATGTATAATCATGAGAGAAGAACTTGGTTTTTGTATTCAGTAACTACAAGGCTGATGAGATCCAAATCATTCCTTCTTCATCTTCCAGGTCCATGGAGCTGCTCTTGCCACACTAATACATTGGCATAATTCAGTTTCTGAGCTGACTTTAAGTGCAGTTTTCCATCAGTGGAACAAGTTTATCCTCAGAAAGTGAGAGCAAAGTCTCTGGTTCTACCCTGTCCTTTAAGAAAAAGATTTGTTGCTGTTGAACTGTTACTGATACTCACCATTAGTGGTTTTTTTTGCTGAGAGAAGGTCAAAGATATTGACTTTGTCTGACTTTGAACTTCATCTCAACCCTATGACACTAGAACCCAGGGGAAAGAACCCTCTATATACAGAAGGCTTCTTTCCATTTTAGGAATAACTTGTTAACTTTCTTTGTACTCAGGTCAAGTTACTCTGATTTCTGACATGATTTCATGTTTTGGTTCCCAAAACCTTTGAGAAGCCTGCTATGCTATGCTTTCAGTGCTATTCTTGAGATTGAGTAAAATTATTTGCTCACAATGTGGTGTAGTTTTGTTTTGTCCAAAGGTAAAAATAGTCAAATTACATTAAAAATCATTCATTTGAACCCTCTAAATTTAAAACACCACTCCCATTTACTAGTTGTTACTGAGAAAAGAGAGAGTATTTATCCAGATACATTTATATTCTGCAAAGTTGCCATGTAAAGGACTTTTTTATAGAGGAAAAAGCAACTCTGCGGGTTCTGTTTGACTCCTGCAACTCTAGTGCAGCCTGATGTGCTGAAAATAAAGGTGGTGAGAAATGTGAACACTTATCTTGTACAGAGTACTTTATGCCCTGTGATAAAGACCAGATTCATGTAAATTGGGTATTTTTTTTTTCCAAGGAAAGATTAGTAATCAAAAAGTTTTCAATTTTTTGTCCAGTTCAGAGCTGATGTTGTCCCTGCTTCAGTCACTCTCACAAAAGGATAAGATAAGCAATCATACGCCTTTCAGAGTAGGAATCACCCTTTGTAGATGCGTTAAGAATAACTGTCTGCAGCTTGTACTCTATGTACTTTTCCTCTTTCATTTCATCTGCTTCTCTATGGTTCAACAGCCACTGTGATGTGAAAAAGATAACAATATTCAGCAAGATGTCAGATTTACTTGAAAAGAAATTACTCTCATATTTTCTTTTTTCTGCTTGTGGTAAAATATTGTCTTCTGTTAAGAAGTGCTGTTATAAGACTGATGCCAGGAAAGGCTGCTTTGAAAAACTACTCAGAGACTTTCATTTTTGAGCAGCAGGTATTAGTTTATTCAGTGCTGGGAGTGAGGGGAATTTTTTCCCCCTAAAACTCACTCACCCTTCAATCAAAGGTACAGAAAAGACTTGTTCCTCCCATGGGCAGTCTTTAGTAACTCGTCAGTTTACATCATGACATTACATAAGTCCTTGTTTTTGCTCATGCGTAGTCAGTTACTGTGGTGGTTGTCAGCTTCTTTCTGGTGGTCTTTTGATGAACGTCTTCCTTGGAGTTGAACTTTTCAACTTTTGCTGTGGAGCATGCTCTCTTTAATTATTTTTTTGGTAAAAATTCCAAAACTAGCTTTGTTTCTTCTAATCGACTGCTATATTCTGATTGGCTACCTTTGGCCAGTTAATTGGCTTGTCCTTGGACACCTATGTGCTATCTATTTCATTCTGACTATTATCTTTGGTACATCTCTCTTTAACTACTTCTATAACCTTGATGCGTTCTTTTCTAATTACTACTATGCAGTGATCTTAACCTTTTTACCCCTTTATAACCTTGCAAGTTTCAAGCTTTCTAAATACTTAACTTGTTTAAAGTTTTATTTCTACAAGATTCTTTATATCAAGTTCTTAAAGTTTTACTTTTGCAAAATTCTTTGTATCAAGACTTCCAAGCAAGTCCGACTCTAATGACAGGGAGACAAAGAGAAAGCAACTAGCATCAGACAAAATTTTGGTATCAGTTACCTCCAGAATTTTTGCCTTACATGAATTTGTTCCTCAGTGTTGACATTTTTGGAGCAGATATCCCAATCACTTTGAATCCTGAGTATATCAACTTTTTTCAATTGTTTTTAATTTTCTATATAAACTGAAACATGCAGCCCCTGGACCAAATGTGATTCACAAAACATTTTCTTAAACAATATATAATAGCCTTACTTTCAACAGAGAGGTGAAAAGTACGCTATATAGAAAGCAAACAATGCATAGCTCTGCATTTGAACCAAGAGTCCCTTCATATTAAAGAACCTTTATATCTTTTTCTATGTTTCTTTTTAAAGGTGATAAAAGAAATCTCAGTACTGTGGTCTACTTAAAAAACTGCAATGAACTACTTCCATTTTAAGCAAAGTGTGTGGAAGTCACTGGCTCTTAACGTCTTATATTTTGGCCCTTAAATCACTAGAAAAGAAGGATAAATGGAATTTTTTATTTGTCAGTGAACCACTGACTGGAAGGATGCTGTGGAAACTATATCTTATGAGGCAGACGGGATGAGTAAAAGGTATTTCCTACTGCTGAACATAATGCTGGCAACAGTTCTATCAATCTTGATCTTAAATTAAAAGTTGGACTTGGGCAAAGGAGTATTTTTATTGTTAATCTGTTTCAACTAATTTTATGGCACTTATCCCTTGGGGCTAAAAGATTTGAAGAGAGATGCATTTCAATTATTCATATCACCAGGATCAAAATTATTGTCACTGGAAGGACAAGTCGTTTTCTGCCTCCGAATCATTCCTGTCATTAGTAGTTTTTCCCTAAACACATATGTATTCAGTTTGTAAACAACTGGTAAAGACTAAAGGAGACACCTTCGATTTATGTCAATCTTCTATGTCCTGTTAGATTATTTACTCTTTTATGAATACAGGCAATACAATGGCCTCTTTGACCTCAAGCAAAGATCTCTGACAAAGATCTCTGGTAATATAACTAGACAAAATATTTTAAAAAAGAGGAATGGTGGTGTTAAATTTGTTTTTACAGCAGGTTTGCCAAGTGATGCAAATGCAAATTGGAATTCCACATTCTGTATTAACAAAAGACAAAGCACAATATTTTTCTTTGATGCTCCTCTGAATATTTTTTCCAGCTGTATATAATAATGCTGATCTTTGGTAAGAAAATTACATTCCTTTCTTCATTAAGGTTCAGGTTCATAAAATATAATCAATTCTGAAGTTAAAATCCTTTTAATTTAGTATAGCAAAGTCATTGTTTTATCAGACATTTTGATATAGGGCTAATCAGAGTGATTTCACAAGATTATTTTAAGCAGTCATAAATTACTAAGTTCAACAAACGTGGAGGTAGAAACAGCTCATATGAAATCAATTAAGGTCCACTGATTACACTGGAGTTTCATTTGGACTCCATGTTTTGCATGGTTTCTCTGTGTGTTCTTTTTAATAATTTGCTAATAACTGTTTCATACTGCATAATGGCCCTAAACTAGGAAGATAATCAAGTGTTTTATGAGCCATATACATGAATAATTTCTCCCAGAACTGAAAAGCTGCCACTCTTATTTCAGTCCTCCTGCTGTTGACATTTTTGGTCCCTGAAGTCAGGCACTTCCACTGATTGCAAAACCCTAGGTTTTCAATAGTCAACACTGGTTATATTAAGACCACAGTGGTGTAAAGAAAGTTGGAAGAGTACACCTAAGCTGCCTACGCAAGGCTGAAAGTTGTGTTGGCGTATTAAATAACTGAGGTAGTATAATCTGTATGTAGCAACAGCTTCCATTTGGACCTGGAGCTACACCTTGAATTTCCTTGATTACAAGAGTCATAACCCTTCTATGATATGCTCTTATACAGTTGTTATGTCTTTCAGAGAATCTTTTTTCTTCTAAAAGGAAAATTAGAACAAGTATTTGCTAGAAAAAATAAATGAGAATTGCTGAGGCAGATGTTAAAGAATTAGTGATGCTGTGTCCTGCTGAGAGACAGTGCTTGCTCATCCTGTACACATGGAGAAAGTTAAAGCCATAGGCGTCATTGTTCCAATACAGCTCCAAGGCTGGCTGACATTGTAACTTAATTCCTACATATATAAAACAAATGTTGTTGGCTTTTCATCTATTTTTCATCTATTTTCACTCTCAAGAGTTGTTTAAGACAAGGAAGGAACACTGAAGTTGGGATGATATGATTTTATGCATTTTAACAGAAATCCTTGTAAAGGAGAGCCTTAGGTCAAAAAAAATCACCTTAAAAATGTTTTACAACTTGACTTAACCTTCATGATGTACAAAACTGATGGATCATAGTAAGTGTCAATACACTAAAGAGGAAGCAGAGGCTTTATTTAAGCAAATTTCATACTCTACTTCAACTGAGAGGGACTTTCAGTAATACATGACAGGTCACAAATGGAACTATGTTGCCTTAACCTAGTAGAAAAACACAGTTCTTACAAACAAGAGTGAGTGAAAAGTTTTGGAGGAACAGAGATAATGCATTTTATTCAGTCTTAAGGAGTCATCACATTTGGATGTGTTCCAAATATTTTAACCTTTCAGACAAATTATTTCACCTGCAATTTTGTTTGCTATTTCAATTAACTGACCATCAAAAATGTCCAAAACACCTGACCCTAACCCAGCATAAGTTGATGCCGTAAGGGGGATGCTTAATATTTGGGAATTCACTATAGCTGGGTGGCTGAGTAACTTAGAATATTAAGGGCAGAAAACGGCCTGTCCTTCACATGTTTGCATTCTTCTATATAGATAAAGAGGTAGCTAGACCAAAACGTAAGAACCTGGGGGGAACTAACAGGGGATTGGAATAGGTAATAAGATTCCATTTGGTTGGATGTTTTGGGGGCATAGTAGTAAGATGGGGTTTAGTTGGCTAAGGTATAATGGGTGGGCACTAGAGGTTATAAAATTGGAGAGATTGTTATGAATTTCCTCTTTGGATCA
>VYZS01033534.1:4051-20495 GCA_013400695.1 Neodrepanis coruscans
CTAAACCTGTATCGTAGCAATTCTAATAAAATTTGGCAAAAGAATATCTCTCCTCCTAATCTTCTCTTGGGTACCAAATATTATCCCAGCACCATTGCTTCAAAGTAGAACTCACTGGGGATTTAGTACAAATGAACACTTCTGAATCTGAGTATTTCAAGAATAACACCAAGTTCACTGAGATTGGAGAAATAAACTTATTACCATCAGGGTTTACATATTTGACAAGAAAAATAAAGGAGTGAAAAATCTCAGGCTGTCTGCAAACTCAACCAGAGTTGAATCCTAGTATAAGCCTCCACACCAAGGCCTTGTCTGCACTAGACTGGTTGAAACAACATTCTTCTGCAGCCACATTTTCTCTCTGGTTTTGATCAAAGAAGAACAACTGAGTTTATTGTAACTACCATGATGACACATCCCAGAGAAAATAGAATCATGACTATTTAGTCTTTCCATTTTGAATTATGGCACATAGAAGAGGATGAGCATCCTACAGCTGTGAGACAGGTTAACCTTTGAGACCAAGGGACGATATTTTTATTTTGAAAGTCTCACCTGTGATCCTAGTTCTGACCCAAATGAGGATGATGATAGACAATGCGTTTATGTTTTGTTCAGGATGCAAGTAAATTCAGCTGAGCTGAGATTGTTTCCATGTTGGTCTTTCATTTGTTTGTTTGTTTTTTCCAATAGTGAAATTCATAGTATCACAGGATGATTTGGGTTGGAAGGGATCTTAAAGATCATCTGGTCCCATTCCACAGTGTGAAGTAGCTACACAGCCTTGCAATTGGTCCCATTCCTCAGTCACGCTGCTCCTAATGGCATAAGAGCAGTTTTCTGGGGAAAACTGTGGTAAATGAGAGCACTGGGAATGTCCTAAAGGTTAATCAGGTTGTCTTACATCCATATTGTCTACCAAGTCACTGTTGCAGATCTGGGCACTGCACCTGGAGGATCTGTCTACACCAGAGGACACAACCACTGCTGGGAGAGTGACACCTCCCAGTACAGACTGGGACAGACTCAAGCTGCTGTGAACAGAGCATGATGTATGACAGTTTCTGCATGTCCTGACAGTGTGTTGAAGTTGAGTTCTTCCTTTCTTTCCCATTTTCATAGCAAGCAGCAAAAATATGAACCCCTCCCTATTCAAATCTTGGACATTTCCTGCCTCTGCATGCAGCAGGTGACTGCACACACTCAGCCAAGAGAAGACAGGTGGCAACCTGGTCTAGTGGAAGGTGACCCTGCCCATGGCAGGGGATTGGAACTGAATGGTTCTTTAAGGTCCCTTCCAATCCAAACTATTCTACAATTCTAAGATTCTATGATTTTATGATTCTTAAGATCAGGGTCAGCTGCTCTGAAGGGTATTTCATCAAGCCCCATCCTGCACATCCACTCTATGCTTTGGAAAGGAGAGTATATTCATCCTGTTCCTGCCCTATCCACCCACAGTTGCAACAGCAGGAAATTTTGAACCAGATCAAAAATGGACAGTCACCTCCATGTTGTCCTATGCCAGGCAGCCTTTTCCAACCTT
Source organism: Neodrepanis coruscans (assembly GCA_013400695.1). Lineage (NCBI taxonomy): Eukaryota > Metazoa > Chordata > Aves > Passeriformes > Philepittidae > Neodrepanis > Neodrepanis coruscans. The sequence continues at coordinate 5,601 of VYZS01033534.1, forward strand.
TCCCAGCCTCTTTCTGAGAACATGAGCTTTCCAGACCAGGCAATGGTGTCTCAAGCCTTGAGGGGCTGGAAGACAAGTCTTATGAAGAGCAACTGAGGCAACTGGGGATGTTTAGTCTGGAAAAAAACAGGGTCACGAGCAACCTTGTCACTCTCTACCTGAAAGGAGGTCGAAGGGTTGTCAAGCACTGGAACAGTTTTCCCAGAGAAGTGGTGGAATCACCATCCCAGGAGGCATTTAAAAGATGTGTAGATGTGGCACCTGGGGACATGGTTTCATGGTGGACCTGGCAGTGTTGTCTTAATTGTTCCACTCACTGATCTTTGAGGTCTTTTCCAATCTTGATTATTATGTGATTCTATAACTCTGTGAGTAAAGCCTCTCCCAAAGCTGGCAGCATAGGTGCAACCCCAACTCTCTACCTTTAGCCCTCTCCCTACCCTGGAAAATAACATCACTCCAGACAATTTACTGTTAATCAATAGGATTTAACAGATCCAGATTCAGCCCCGAAAGAAACCGCTGATGCATCTGTATCTCGTCAGCAGTGAAGGCCCCGATGTGAACAGAAGCATGATCTGCCTTTGTTGGCATTTTCTGCTTTGTCTCTGCCTAGCATTTGCATCTCCTAATTAAATAAGTATGGGCAACTGTATAAATATACATATTGCAATGCATTAAAGCCCTGGGATCTATCTGACAGCCCAGCATGATGCAGCAGCTTTAGCAATGTTTGTTGTACCATGTCAAATTACCTCATTTGGAGGGGAATTGCAGTCAGCCTGAGTGTTCTAACCCAGACAGTTGCAGCTACATGGGGTTTAGTAGAAATACATCCACTGAATTACATTTGGCTGTCCCTTTCTTTGTAAAGTCCATGAGTGCTCTTAGTAAAGTTAATCTGTGCCTGCGTGACTGTGGATTATGTTTTCCATCAGATAAGTGAACTTGCAAGCTGTGATGGTAAAGTGTTGGAAGCTGACAGATGATTGATGTTTTGGGAACTGCAATTTGGCCACCTCACAAACCAGGACTAGGTCTTCAGCTTCTTCTCCCCCAAAATGTCTTTTTTCTCCACACACAGGATGAGCAGCTCTTCAAGGATGGGTCAATGTTTTGATGGGGAAGGAAGGAGAAAGATTAACACAGCAAAAGTGACAGGAGGGTAACTTGTTTTGGAGGGTGACTTTCTCCAGCTAGCCTTACCTCTGAAGAGGATAATTTCAATCAGTTCCACTATTACTGTATTATTTCCATATCACTTTTTTCTAAGCAACCAGTGCAATGCCAGGCTCATGTACCCACGGATCCCTTTAGTGTAGGGCAGTGTCATGTGCAGCCCAGGCTGGAAGTGCTTTTCCACTGACATCAAGAGTTGAATCTGGTCCAGAGGTGACTTTACAATCTTAGGAATCATCTTTCTTCTCCACTGAATGTGGCCTCCTCTGTTCACAGAACAGTGACCCATGTCAGCTATTGCTCAGCAAAAAACAAATACAGAAGGGATGATTTGGATTTCTTGGGTTACCTACAAGGTAGTTTAAAGCATCAGTGAGGGTGACAACTCACCCTACCCTTCCAGCTGTCAGTGTTTAAATATGTTTCTTAGTCTTACAAGCGGGAAGCAAGATGATAAGTTAGATTATCTCATCATTATCTGCAGTAAGGAGGGCAGCTGGGTCAGTACAACGCTGCTTAGCATGACAGCCTGTATATAAATAGGATTGGGACTTACAGATCAGGAGGCTGCTGGTGACCAAGGTTAAAAGAATAACTAATGTATAAATATACTGTGATCATGCTCTAAGTTCTGTTTGTATGTCCTGTGCAAGCATAATGAGGTGAGCATAATGAGCACTCATAAATGACCTTGTTATGAGCAATAGGGGATCTCTGAAGGCACCACGAGCAGACAGGAGAGGGCTGGATGCCTGCCAGCTGGACAGGGTGAATCTGTGCTCCCCACCAAACTCCCCAGGCAATGATGGAAATCAGCTTTCCCCTCCCCCTGACCTGGAACAGATGCAGCACAGGACTGTCATGAGGACCAATTAGTTAATAAGATACCAATGTCCCCCAGGCAGGCAGAAACATGGAGTGAGGTTGAGCTGTGCTATGGAGGCAGGGATGCTGGTTTGGATCTAGAGGGCTTTCCCTGGATTTATGTTCCAATGAAAGCCAAACCAACGTGTCTTCTAGAGTTCAGAGCACAGGAACCTGATTCAATCACTAGGACTGCAGCAGAGATCAAGAGGGATGGAAAGGGGAGGCTCAGGCTTCTCCCTGCCAAGAAGCAGACCTGGCTCCTCTACAGTCAGTTGACAAAGGCAAAGAATAAGGGTCAAAATAAACCCCAGTGACTTCAAGAGGCTTTTAAGCAGGTGAATGAGGAGACAAAGCAAGAACTCAGCCTGGCACACAGTCTGCACAAGGCACTGTGCCTTGGGAAGCTAAGAATCATGTTTTCTCTTCCAAAAGCCACTGGCACTAAGTGCATGTTGCCACACAGGGCTGAGTTTATGTATTTCCTGAGAAACCTCCCTGCCTTAGTAGCTTCCCATAGCCGACGAGCACAGCCCTAGCTTTTGATGGTGATTTTCCACCCTTTACTTCCCTCCCTCCAAAAAAATTATATAACCTCATCCATTTTTAGTAACACAGACCCAGGGCTGCTCAGCAGATTAGGCTAATATCGATCATTTCAGCTTTTACGAATTCAGAAAGTCAAACTCTCCATAGGGCACAAGTCAGAGTGGGAGAGAGGATGAGAACAGAAAACTTAAGGGGCACAGGCAGCTTTCTTTGGGTTGCATTAGGTGCCTGGGTGGAACAGAGAACATGTTATCCTGCTTGCACAGCATTTTATGACCTGCTTTTGACCCAAGAGGCATTTGCATTTCTAAATACTAGAGTTGTACCCCTGGGGAGGTGAGGGAAGAAGCGGGAAGTAAAAGAGTGTTTTTATCAAATCTGGGATCTCTGCAGGACTTGGAAAGAAAACTTTCTTCATCTCTCTTTCAGCCCACACTGCATTCAAGAGGGTTTGTTTATTAGTTTTTGAACTGGAGAGTTTTTGCCAAGGCAGCTCCCCAGTCAGTGACCTCTGGCTAAGAGGAAAGTGAAAGAGATTCATGGGATCATCCTATTCCCCACTGTGCCTCCAGGAAGGTATTGATTGGATGACTTAATTCTGGAAGACTTTAGCCAGGGCTTCTATTTTTCAGGGAGAAAAAAACCTGAGAACGTTGTATCCCAGAAACTACACCCCTCTCCATTTTGCCATGTAAGACCCCAGAGAAATGGGGGAGCAGTTTGGGGACAACTGAGGTGGGAAGAAGGACATTGGAAGAATGGGAATGAAAGCCAACAAGTAACCAGAAAGCCCAGAGTACCACAGACAATTCAGTCCCTTCTCCACAAAGGGAATACAAAGCACATTTCCTGTTCTCCAAAATAGCCAAAGAAAACTGGAAGAGACATGGACAAGAGCAGTAGGAGCGCTGAGATATGGACCTGACCCTGTGTGTCAAGAAATCAAGCGCTTCATCTAGAAATGAGGTGTTGCAACTGAAGTAAATTTATAGAAGATCATGAGTTGCCTGAAAGAGGTGAATAGGGATTGACTGATCACTGGATCTCCAGCCTTGTTATTAATGGAGAAAAGATAGAGCACTCAGCCCTTTGGCCCTCCATTCCTTGACTACTCCTCTACAGTGTTGTAATGAGTGCTAGGCATAGAGCAATCACAACACAGAAGGCCATAGAATTATGGAATGGTTAGGGCTGGAAGGAATTTAAGTATCACCTAATTCTAACCTCTTGTCATGGTCAAGGGTCCCAGATACTAGATCAGGTTGCTCAGGGTCCNCCTGAGAACGTTGTATCCCAGAAACTACACCCCTCTCCATTTTGCCATGTAAGACCCCAGAGAAATGGGGGAGCAGTTTGGGGACAACTGAGCTGGGAAGCCTGGCCTTGACCCTTGTAACTCCACCAACTTCTACACAGAGAAAGAAAAGGAGCCACTGGAGAAATTCCTGGAGATCCCAGCAGATTTCTTCAAACCAGCCCAAAGGAATATATCAGGGAGCTAAAAGCAATGCTTTGGGAAAACACAAATGATCATCAGTCATAGCTTGCTTTACCGCCAGCTGTTAGACAAAAATTCAGGGGGACCATCAACCCCATCTCCAGCTCCTGAGCCTTGGCTGTGCCACCATGTTTGACTGACAGAGCTGTCAGTCCCATATCCATGTATCCTGATAAATGGCCTTTCTTCACAAGGGATTACACTTGCTAACACAAACAGACATAGATGAAAGATAATGGGTTTTCTGTCGAAAATCATTTTCTGCCTGCAAGAGCAGCCAAGTCACGCTATGCAAAAGCAACCAGAAGATCCTAGGGCTGTACCTAAAGGACATCTATATAAAAATATAAGGTCTTTAGGAACTCTTCCTGTAAAGGTACTATACCTTTTGTTTTGTATTTATTTAAGATAAAGTAGCTCAGTGGTAAGCAAAGATCTAAGTTCAATTCCTTACTTTCTTTGTTGGTTATTTCCTCTGGGATCTTTAGAACATCTCTCTGTGCACTTCAATTTTCCCAGCAGCTGAACGGAAATAACTGACTACCTGTCTGAAGAGTTGGGAGAGATACAATAAAGGTCGTAAAGAGTTGAGATAATGTTGTAACAGGAGCTATAAAACTCCCTACAGAAAATAGAGAGCCTTTTATATCACTATTGGAGCTGATACGTGATGCAGGTTGTGTAAAAGGCAGGTGATTATTGGAGTGTCTCTGGCTCACTGGGAGATTCCAGTTACATTCAGCACTAAAATCACATCATCTTGTTTCCCAGCCTTTGACAGAGCAGCCAAATATTTACACACAGCTTCCACTTCCACTTCAGACACTGTCTGAAAGCTCATCCTGTGCCTGGGGAAGTGGTTCACATCTGAACCCACTGCTCATTGTTTTGTTGGTGGTGGTGGTTTTAGGGGACTTTACGGCAGTTTATGAAAAGGAGAGAAAGCATCCTTTTACACAGGCAGATATGACAGAGGGGAATGTTTTAAACTAAAAGAGAAGAGATTTAGATTAGATATTAAGAATAAATTCTTTACTGGGAGGGTGGTGAGGCCATGGCACAGGTTGCCCAGAGAAACTGTGGCTGCCCCAGCCCTGGAAGTGGAATGGGTGGGCCAGGCTGGATGGGGCTTGGAGCAACCTGACCATGGCAGGATGGTTGTGACTAAGTGGTCTTTAAGGTGACTTCCAACCCAAAACATTCTGTGATTCTATGACTTCTTTTTTGGGGGTTAATTATGTTGCAAAATTAAGTTTGTTTACAAAGAAACAAGACAAAGGTGTGAAGATAAGGGAAAACAAAAATGTTTTTTCCCCATTGCAGCTTTAGCTGTGGTGATGAGCACATCACCAGGATGTGTAAGGACACATTCCTCAGCACTAGGTCGTGAGTTGGGAACCTGGAATGGAGTAAGAAACAAAGTCCTGTTGCACTTACATGACTGTTATCAGAATTTGGTTCTTTGCTTCCCAGGAATTTTGTGCACAAGTAATTTACCACAAGAGAATGTTCCACAAAGCCTAGTTGAAAAGGACACCGTACCGAGCCAGGTAGCACCCCAAAAATATCAACAGCAGAGTCATGGTGCTCCCCGAGGTCAATGGAAAGTTGAATATGAGTCAGCAGTGCCCTGACAGCCAGGACAGACAACAGTGTCCTGGGGGGCATCAGGAAGAGCATCACTGGGCCAGGGAGGGGATTGTCCTGCTCTGCTCTACACTGGGCAGCCTCACCTGCAATACTGGGGCAGTTCTGGGCACCACAATCTAAAAAAGATATTAAGCCACTAGCCAGCATCCAAAGGAGGGCAATGAAGATGGTGAAGGGCCTTGAGGGAAAGTGTGTGAGGAGCAGCTGAGGGCACTTGGTGTGTTCAGCTGGAGAAGAGGAGACTGAGGGGAGACCCCATTGCAGGGACAATGCCCCTTGGGAGGGGCAGAGGAGGGGCAGGGACTGAGCTCTGCTCTGTGGGGACCAGGGATGGGACCCTGGGGAATGGCCTGAAGTTGTATCAGGGCAGGGTTAGGTTGGATCTGAGGAAAAGGTTCTTCCCCCAGAGGGTGGTTGGGCACTGGAACAGGCTACCCAGGGAAGTGGGTACAGCACCAAGGCTGACAGGGCTCAAGAAGCACTGGATGATACTCCCAGGAACATGGTGTGACTCTTGGGGATGGGCCTGTGCAGAGCCAGCAGTTCAACCTGATGATCCTTGTGGGTCCCTTCCAACTTGGCATATTCGGTGATTCTGTGATTCTGTGAATGGCACCTGAGGATGAGGAGGGGACATGTTGCAGCCTTGGGGACAGCCACTAGATGGGGGCACGGGCACACACCTCTATAGGGCACCAGCTGAACCCCAGGTGCAGGAACACCAGGAGATGACACCTCACCAGCCTTCTCTGCCCCTTGGCATTGATCAGAACTCTCCAGGGAAGTGGATCTGGCAGCCATCCACCAGCTTCCTCAGAGAAAGCCAGGCATGAATCCATGTCCGAGATATAAGGGCACTCAGTCTTACCAGGGGGGTAATAAGACTTGGCTGAATTATGTCTTTGGGCAGCATAAGCTGAGCCATGAACACCAGTTGGAGACCCCATGTGTCTCCCATTTGAGATCATTGTGGAGCCACAGATCTTTGCTCTTGGGACCTGCTCCAAAAGATCTCTTTGCTCTACTTCCAGCCAGGCGATTATCTCTCAGACTACAAAAAAATGCCTGCCTATCTCTCTCAAGACCTTGGCTCTTCCAAACCATCACTAGGAACAGCCTGTGGGTGCTCTCTGCTGTCTGCCTTTTGACAAGATGTCCCACAAATTGGCTCTGACTGAATGCAATGGTGTTTCATAGAGCCTGGAGGGAATGGAGCGTGTGAAATCTCCTCCTGACCCCAACACATCCGACATGCCCTCTTGGTGAAGGAGCAAGTTCAAGATGCTGTTGCCCTGGAGCCTGAACAAATGTGTCATGAACTGCAGTTTATACACTCAGAGATATATTCACTCCTCTGAAAGGAGCCAGGGAAGGGGGGGAATTTGCCTCCTACTGGAAGTGCTAAGCCTTGTTTGTCTGAAAGGCTTTGCAGAAGTGTAACGAGACCTAAACAGATTCCACTAATAGTGTGTCACCCACTAATCAGTTTTACAAGGGAAGAAGGTTTGGCTAATGCACAGTCCTTATGACATATCCATGGAAAAGTTCCCTGAGCAGGCACCACTTCATACCCATCACCCAGTGAAACTACTTTGGAGGCCACTTGGCTTCTTGTTCCCCATGGAGGGGCAAGACAAGGGAGAGCAGCTTCCCTCCTCATGTGCTCAAAGATGCTCATATTAGTTTTTCCAGGAGCTTACACAGCCAGCCTGTCTCCTGAAATAACTTTTCTCACCCTCAAAACAGAAAGCTACCCATTATTTCTTGTGTCCCTGCCATGCAACACTGGTCTGGCAGGTTTTCCCTCTGCTCTGAGGCATGAGAATCCATGCCAGTCACTTTGAAAACCTCTGGGCATTTAGTGGTATATGGAAGACCATATGTCACAAGGTTAGGTTACAATAAATCCACATCCCCTTTCATTCTCCATCACCTTATGGCCACCATGGTCTAGAAACACTTGATCTGAGATTTTGGAGTTGCAAGTGATTCTGTCCAGACATTCCTAGCCAGCCTGACCCTTGATAGCCTTTTCCAGCTGACGAAACAGAGAGTTTTTCAGATGATATTGTTTGCTCTCTGTGACTGAAGCTCCTTGTTCAGTGCAAGAAGAAAATAGCTCATTGTAAAGCCTGTCTTTGCCGCCAACATGTGACCAAAATATCAGTTTCTCCTTTTTGCTAAGGCCCAGCTCCTCCTTCACTGGTAGAAGGGAAATCCGTGCAAACAGAGAGCAGAGTCAACGACACACAGCCTGTACCCCATGAGTCAGCATTGCAAAGGTCTCCTCATTTCCCCTCTGCCAGACCAAAGCTGCTTGGAAAATGTTGTTGTTGTTGTTGGTTTTGGGTGGGATTTTTTTTAAGCTCAGCATTTTCTGGAGCTGAACGCCTGACCCCAACTTCATCAGTTATGCTTGTGGTGTCTTCATGTGGAAGCATTGAGCAGGTCTGAGTCTACTTAGCATTTGAATTCAGAGAAAACAAGCTGTTTTCAACCCTCGATGGCAAAGGACCAAGAAGTCTCAGTTCTGCAAGTTGGTACCTTTCACTTCAGGGTTAAGTTAAAAGAAACTTGTCCTTCAAGACCTTCTCTTGCCTTGAAACACCCTTTTCTCTACCTCCTATTTTGTTTTGTGTTTTAGTTTTGTATTGAGATACAATCTTTACTCTGGCTATGACAGCTGAGGATGGCAGCTTCTGTTGAAATTTTGGCTTGACTCCCCTTCTTGAGGGACTCAGAGGTCTTAGCTCTGCATGCTTGGAAAGCCTTTTACCAATAGCTGGGCCCTCCAGGAGGGCTGTCTGGGCTTTGTGCCCTAAGATTGACATAGATTTTCTGCTTGATCCAAGGAGTTCCAGGAGAGTGGAATGGGCTTATTTGGCCAAGGTCATCATCCTTTTTATTCTCTTGTTTATATGCTGACAGAAGAAAAATGCTGTTTCAGCAGGCTCAGGAGAAAATATCAACAGGGAAAAATGCACCAGGCATGTGTTGGCTGCACTTCTGCTGCTTACTTCTCTCTTTTTTTTTTTTCTTGATTGTTTCCCTGTTTCCTGCACCCAACAGAGAAATTCAGATTTTCAAAGCCAGGGATGCTCCATTTTATCCATTTTAATCACTTCCTATCCCAAACCACAAAAGGGATTGGTAAGTGTGCTTGGAGACAAACTCAAAAAGAGTATTTCTCAGGAAATTTGAGTGATGTAATACAACAAACCAGAGACAAAAATAGATGGCAATGGCTTCTGTTAAGGCTTCTATGTTCAGAGGCTCTTGGGGGTGTAGCTTATCTTGATCCTCCCTAGCAGGACATGGAAACTAGTGGCTAAAAAGAGAGTTTTAACTAACCCACATCCCCCTGCAAGTCCTGAGATGTTATTCATAGATCTGTTTTATGCTCCAGCTCCAGCACTAGGTGTCCCAGTGACCCGCTCCTGGCCCTCCTTCTTGCAAACTGTCCATCTTGGCTTGTTGCTTATATTAGATTCCGAAAACAGCTCTATGTGAGATGTCACATGCTCAGAGCAATTGTCCACCTGAAAAACTTCATTAAACTTTTCTGGTAAAATGTGTGCGTCACTAAATGGCTTTAAGATGAGGCCTGTAAATAGTATATGTCTTTCACTGGCTCTGTGCTCCTAGAGTAGGAGTAAAATTTCTTTTCACATGAATAAACTAAGATATTTAGGCTGCAAGTGAGATTCAGCTCAGGAGGATTTGGACAACTAAAACCAGGTCTTGCTAGAAGCAGCTCAGCCAGAGAAAGGCTGAGGTTTTATCAGCTGCAGGGAACCTGCAGAGTAAGCCTCAGAAGACTTGTTACTCCTATATGCCTCTGTTTTCCCATCTGCAAATTGAGCATCTGGTTCTTCACCATGGCCTCTCCTTGCTTTGTAAAGAACCTCGAGATCAGGGTCTGGAAACACTGGATAAAACCCTGACAACATTATTATTTACCTACACAAACAAGGGAACTTGTTCTTGCAAAGACAACATTTGGCTTTATGTCATTCCCCAGCTCTACAGGAAAACAGTCTCTGAGCAGGCATGGCATTAGTCACACAAGGAAAACAAGGAAAACAAGCTGTCAGGCAAGTTTTGCTTTTCTTTTGTCTCCACCTGCTACCCAAGTTTCAGGTGTTTCTCTCAAGGAAACATTTTCAGCCACTATTGCTGCTGTTAGAGAAGCATAAAATCAGTTAGATTGGAAAACTCTTCTACAAAGGAGTGTATGAGTGCTTGAGAGACACTGAGTGCTGCCTTGTTCCACATTATTTGAAAACATAATGAACAGTGCTTCCAATGCTCATTGTGTCAGGCAACCAAAAAAAAAAAAAAAAAGAAAAAGAAAACACTCCAGAAAATAATTGACACATTTTGGATATTACTTAAGGCAGCAAAGATGCTTTGTATGTGCATGAAATATTTGGCTTTGCATTACTTGCTGTTGCTGTAAAAAAACACATTTCCTTTGCCTTCTCCTCTTCCCATGTCCTCAGATGCCTGTGCTTGATATCCACCTTCTGCATTTCTGCTTGTGCATGAGGCAGTCAAGCTGACATTGTCTCCTGTCACCCTTGGCATTTGGAGCCACAAAAACATGTTGTGGGTTTTCAAGAAAGCAAAGGGCAAAGATCTCATATTACAGCAAGGCAGAACTTTATGGACTCATTAGAAAATTGCCTGTTATTAATCCTGCTGAGAGTAAAACTGGCCTGGTGTAAAACAGCCCAGCAACAATCCTTTCAATTCATCAGGTTGATTTATTCCAGCGTGTAGTTTGGGCCAAACTCAATCATGGTGAGCATTGCTGGACCCTTAGATAACAGCTGCCAATCTGCCATGTGTGAAACATCATCAGCTTGAAACCTGAGGTTTAACTGAAGCAAGAAAAATCAGCCTGGAGCTGAAACAACTTGAATTACCAAATCTAATTTGAAAGGGAGCAGGCAGCGAGGAAAATGACAGGGATGCAATGCTCTGTGGTGCTTCTTCAGAAGCTTTTTCACACCCATATGAATATTTGTCAAGCCAGACTATAAATCAGACCCTGCTATAAAAAATTTTATCTGCTTTTGGCTCCAGGCATCTGCTAGAAAGGACCCCTTAAGTCTGACTATGTTACACACATCTTGTGAAATTCGCAGAGGTTTTATTCAGAATTAGGCAACAATACACAATTCATCCCTTTTTTGTGCGTGTTACCAGCCTGTAAGAAGGGGAATAAATTAACAAAACACTGTGAGATCATTCATAGCACCCTCATTCACTAAAAAATGTATCATTGTAGGCTGACCCGGACAGGGGACTACAGCACAGTTGTGTGACAGCCACTCCAGGTTACTTGCCAGAGTCCAGAGCTGGAGTGCAAGGGAAGGAGAGGGTTTCACCCCGTGTAGCCCAGGGCAGGTATTGCAGAGTGCACTCGGGATTGTTGACTTTGCTGCAGACAGTCGGGCTGGGGCAGACTCAGACAGCAACAAACCCTTTATGAAAGCAGCCGGGAAAGAGAATCAAAGACATCCAGTAACCGCCAGTTCCTGCTGGACAAATTTAACCCATTCAGCATTCCCAAACAATTTTCCTGATTTACACCCACTTAGCCCTTGCCTTGGCTCAGTTAAACCCCTAAGACCAATGTCTCCATAAACATGAGGCTACAAATCACTTTCAGGATCCATTCCACAGTCACCCCATAATCTGATCCCAAACTTAAGTTTCTACAGCATCCTTTTAAAAGCCTGTGTGTGCCAGAGGCAATTTCCCCCCTCCCAGAGCTTGCTAAGGAGCTGTCACAGAACTTCCTGACCTGGTGAATAGGACTTAAGGCTTACCCAGGGCACAGAGCACCTGCAAGAACATGGGGGATAAAGTCCATGCTGTTTCTTTTCTCCAAGCTATGACTGCTCCAGAAACTGAACCAGTGTGTCCCCAGCTGCAAGTGATGACACCACTGAATCAGAAGGATTGGAGAAGACAGTAGGAAATCCAATCAGAGCAGAGCTGAAGAAAGAGGCAGAGCTACTTTCAGCCTTGAAGACCATCTGCTTGGACCTGTAACTTCTTCCACAGCACTGTGGGTGCAAATACTGGCTCTCAGAAGGACAAAACACAACCCAGCTTAATTTGAGCTGAAGTAACTCAGTCAATGCTGGACCAGCAGATGCGTGGACAGAAGGTGATGTCCCAGACAAAGCCTGACACTCTCATAGAGTTCTCCTGGAAGGGAGATGGACCTGCATTAGGGGTTGACAACATATTTGTGCCCATCTGTTGCAGATGGCAGCATGCCATTTCAGAGCCTTATTTCACTAAGAGATGCTGCATTGGAGCAGCAACTTGCTCAACCATGTCAGGGTTTCTGTCCCAGGGGCAGAGGGTGACCTGTGAGCAGCAAACCAAGCAAAACCCAGGGAGAAGTGTGTTGAGCTTGGCCACTGCAATCACAGCTCAAGATGAGGTGTTGGAGGAGCTGGGCCACCACCAACAATATGTCCCTGGTGTCAACAGCTACAGTTCCTCAGCCACTGTGAAAATCACAGTCAAAAACCCAAGCTGCACGTGGATTTTTTGCCAGAGCATGTCAAGGGCTTGGGAGTGTTCTCCCACCTTATCTGTGTTGGTTATAGCTTGTCTCTCCCACTTTATTATGTCTGAAATAGCTCTTTGTTACTAGGGCCACTAAGACTGGGCTAAGAGTTCTGTCCTCTGCCTAGGCTCTGCTGAAGAAGTTGCCAATATTGCAACACCTGATGAAAGATGTAGAACTGATTTTTCTCTGCAGCAGGTCCTCATTTTAGGTCTCAGTGCAGTGCATTCTCTTCCTTCAAAACGCCCTCAGTGAGATGAGATGTGCTGGTTGGTGCTTTCTGGGGTCGAATCAAACATTAGTCTGCAGGAGGCACCTTTACAAAATAAGAGTTTCATTAGGAAACCAGTGCATTGAAGGTAAATCTACTGCACCAGGACTNTCTATCATTGTCTTCTCTGCTCTCTTTGTAACCACTACCCATTTTGCTCTAACAGACATTTTTGGGGGTTTCTTTGAGTCTCGACAAACCAGTCATCCAGCACTTCCAGCTACCAGGAANAGCTGGGCCACCACCAACAATATGTCCCTGGTGTCAACAGCTACAGTTCCTCAGCCACTGTGAAAATCACAGTCAAAAACCCAAGCTGCACGTGGATTTTTTGCCAGAGCATGTCAAGGGCTTGGGAGTGTTCTCCCACCTTATCTGTGTTGGTTATAGCTTGTCTCTCCCACTTTATTATGTCTGAAATAGCTCTTTGTTACTAGGGCCACTAAGACTGGGCTAAGAGTTCTGTCCTCTGCCTAGGCTCTGCTGAAGAAGTTGCCAATATTGCAACACCTGATGAAAGATGTAGAACTGATTTTTCTCTGCAGCAGGTCCTCATTTTAGGTCTCAGTGCAGTGCATTCTCTTCCTTCAAAACGCCCTCAGTGAGATGAGATGTGCTGGTTGGTGCTTTCTGGGGTCGAATCAAACATTAGTCTGCAGGAGGCACCTTTACAAAATAAGAGTTTCATTAGGAAACCAGTGCATTGAAGGTAAATCTACTGCACCAGGACTTAAAATATTATTCTGACTTTATAGATGGAGGAAAAAATTAATTTTATTACCATATATTTAACCACTATCACATATGTATATTCCTATATATACAGACATGCAGAGTGTGTGTGTATAAATGTGTGTGTGTGTATATCTTTTTCATATATATACATAAGTGTGTGTGTGTGTGTGTGTGTGTGGATATACCTCTCTGTGTCTTTCAGGAGATTTGACTTATTCATATCAAGCAGATTCTAACTGAGATTTACCCTAGCACTTGCTATAAGCCTTTAGGGGATTCCTACATTCATCTTCCAACTCCCTATACAACTTCTTGGTACCAAAAAAATAGGGTTTAGAACTTATCTGTACCAAAGAGATGCCACGTGCTGAAAAACAATTTTCCTACCCACTTGCAGAGGACTTTTCATGTGAATTATTTACCTTTCCCATTTTCTTTGCAGCAAACTGGAAGACTAAATTGGCTCTCTGACAGCCGCAGGAGGGTTTCATTTAAATTCACTGGAATTAATTTGTCTGATTGGTGTGAGAGATGTTAATGGCCAGGGCACGAGGCAGCCAGTTATTTGGATATTTTTTGGCTCTGGGAGAGGTTAAGTGAGGACGCTGCTGGGAGCTGCATTGAGATTTGGCAGCCCCAAAGGGGAAGTCTGTCTCAGAGAGCAACCGCCTGTTTTTCAACTGAAAATATATTTCCTCAGCTGTCTCTGAAAGTAAAGGTTAAATTTAATTTAAAGTGGAACTTTAGAAGCCTGGAAAATAAAAGAAATAGAAAAAAAAACCCTTCTTTGTCTTTCCTGCAACCTTTAATATAGCTTTTTTTCTATCATTGTCTTCTCTGCTCTCTTTGTAACCACTACCCATTTTGCTCTAACAGACATTTTTGGGGGTTTCTTTGAGTCTCGACAAACCAGTCATCCAGCACTTCCAGCTACCAGGAAAAGCTTCCAGGTTTCCTTGCTAAAATCCAGGGAAGCAGTTCACCTGAATATCCCTTGAGCTTCCAGGTTTTGTTACTCCTGACAATGGCTTCTTATGAAGAGCAATAACTGTCCCAATCCCATTAGGTTGTTGTGTTAAAAACAATGGAAATACAGCAAAACATTTGTGAATAAGTAGCAGGAAACATTCCTGAAGTGGTGATAAACAAGTTTGGAGCTGGGATAATTTAAAATGTTGTGTTTTACTGGGGTAATGAAAGGCACTCTTCTTGCACAGAGTCACACCTATGCCAAAGCATGGACCTGAACCCACTGGAGTAGCCAGGGAGAGGGGGAAGAAAGGGATAAGTGAGAAAGGAGATTACAAGTTTCTGTTTGACCTTAAGCTAAAGTACCAGGCAATTTCAGATTCAGGATATGATGCAAGTGGAAGACAAATTCAGCAGCCTTTGCTACGATCTGCTCTGATGATGATCATGGACACAGTCAGTACCATCAAACACCCCACAGCACAGACAAGACAAGAAGAAGAGGTTTTTTGAAGGAATTCCCTATTGTAAAAAAATCTGACAGGAGTCATCAGGAATAAAATAGTCATACGTAGACATGCAAAAAAA
>VYZS01033535.1:0-24989 GCA_013400695.1 Neodrepanis coruscans
TGGTTTTTTTTAGCTTTTAACTTCAGTGATAGTCCTTGTCCACCTTTACACCTCAAACTCTTTCTACCCCCTGCCCAGAAAACTCTGTGAGGAGAATTTATTCTCCACCAAATTTCATGCTTTTGGCCAAGATGGAAATGATTTTTGATCTTTAACTTGACTTTTCTTTGCCTGCAGGATCACTCAGGTACCCTGAAGAACAGTCTCCTCCAGGTGGATCAGAGCTGTGTCCGCAACTCCTATGATGTCTTCTCCCTGCTTAGGTGAGAGGCTTTTCTCATATTCCATGGAGATATTCCAGCTTTTTTTTGTGGTGTGTGTGGAGCCCTTGCTCTGTTCTCAACAGCATTAAAATGTGTTTAAATAAATGAGCACCAAGTCAGGCCCCAGTTACAGCTTAAAAAAATAGTGTGATTTTCTTTTTGGGTGGTTACTTGTCTCTGCTGGTAAAAAACTCCCATGAAATGCTAATGAACAGGTAAGATGTCCTTCTTCAGACCTGCTTTAATTATCTTTCTCCCTAATTATCATTTTTTCAACTGTTGTAATTGAGGTCCTCCCTGTCAGTGGGTTGGTTTGGAGGAATCTGTGTTTTCAAGGCATTTTACAAGACAAAGTTCTGCAGGAAACCCTTGGAGAAGAAAAATGTTTAATGTGCTCCCAAAAACCCTGGGAAAAATGCATTTAATTTATTTGCANGAAATGTTTAATGTGCTCTCAAAAACCCTGGGAAAAAATGCATTTAATTTATTTGTATCCCTCACAAAAGCTGAGCCCATTCAGTAATGTTGACAGTAGGTGTCAGTGTTGCCTGTCTGAAGGAAGGGAATATTCAGGATGTTTCATGAGCCCTTTGAAAATTGAAATGTGCTGTTCCTTGGTTTTGGAAAGCAGATTTCAGCTGAGAGCTGCTTTCTGGAGGGCTCCTTTCTGTGCTGGCACAGTCCATTCAAAGGGAACTCATGTGCTACCAAACCTGGTTCAAGAGAGAGAGAAAGAAACATGTGCAGCTCACCCTGATTTAATTCAGGGGTGTTTTCCCCACAAAACCCCCCACTGGAGCCCTGTCTGACCCTGCTGATCAGCCCTTAACTCCTGAAAAGCTGCACAGTGAGACCTTCTCTGATCCCTGTATCCAAACTGCTTTTCTGGGGGAAAGAAATGATGTATTTTTTTTTTCCCCTCAGCAGTGAATAGTTCAAACTTGTGAACAGGCCTTAATGAAAAGCACGTGCTTGGCTCAAATGCTGTGGATTTAAAACAACTAATTGGGGAGGACAGAGTGTGTGAACAGTAGAAACTTCTTTTTTTATTTTTTGGCTTCTTGTGTTAAAATAGTGCCTGTGAGCTCAGATGCTGAATTAAAGGGATTTCCAAGTTCATAAAGCACTCAGGGAGCTCAGTTTTCCCCCAGGGAAATTCTCAGCAGCTTCTCCTGGGGCAGGGACAACAATCCTCAGGTAAATCTGAGCAGTTTGTGCCACACAGAAATGACAAAAAACTCCCTTTCAAGGACTCACTTCCCCAAAATTCCCCCCCCCCTCAATTGGAAAGCTCCGATTTTAAAATCTTTTTATCAGATTTCCTGAGGAGAGGTCACTCCAAGTCTGGGTAAATATTATGTTGCTGGTGGAAATGGGTTGTGGAGGAACATGTTCCACCTTTCCCAGAGCTCTCAGGATGGGCCAAATTCAGCTGAGCTCATGTTCTGGACAGGGCTCCACCAGCAGGTTCTCAGCACGTTTGCAGCACTGATGGGAATTGCTTTATATTTAAGTGTTCTCTTGCTTTGCTTGAAGTTTTGGAACAAGGACCCCTTTCAGCCTTGGGGAAAGGTGGGATCCCACTAAAATCCTGGATATTAACACTGTGCCTGAGTTTTGAACACAAAAATCAATGTGTTCTGCAGCAGCTTTTGGGGCTGTTGTGATTGTTGGAGTCAATCCCTCCAAATTCTGCCTGGAGACAAAAAAAGTGCTTCCTGTAGTTTTCTTTGTCCAGTTTATATCCAAATTATTTCCATGGCTTAACCTGAGATGGCCTGGCATGTGTAACCAGCCACATCTTGGTTGTGTTTTGTGTTGAAAACCAGGTATTTTTTAGCAACAATAACAACAAAAAATGATATGTGATACAAAAAAGATTGTGATATTGGCACAATCTTGAGTGTTGGGATGGGTGAAACACCAGCTCCAGGCAGCTGCTGGGATTTATTCAGCCTGAATTTGATTGAAATAACAATTGTGATGCCCTGGGAGCTGCACAAGGGTTAAAATTTCAACTCTGAGCTGACCCTGAAGTCAAGTGTTTCTTGTGGAATGAATTGTAGGATTCCTCTTCCTTGGATTTGGACTCTGGGAATCACCAAGTTCCTCTGCTAAAACATCCCTTTGCTTGGGATATTCATTTGTTCCCCCAGGGTCTGAGGGGCTGCAGGACACTCCTGGCAGCATCCTCACCATCCCTGTCTCTGCTTCAGCTTCTCTTGGAAGGGTTTGGGGATGGTTTCCAGCTTCCACACAGGAGTCCCCTGGAGATTGGCTGGTCCTTGTCCTCCCTGCAGTGGGTCAAGAGGGAATTTGTGCCCTTTCCTTGCTCAGATCCAGACTCAGGGCTTGCCCAGTGCCTCAGGGTGAGATTTGGATGTGCTGGACTCCACAGGAGCCCTTTTGCTGTGTTTATGCATTTAGGAAATGGGATTTGCATCTGCTTCACCTTTGTGCTGCTGTCTTGGGTGTGATGCTGCCTGCCCTGGCAGCACAGGCTGGGAGAGACCAAAGGGAAACTCCAGCTGTCATTTGCCACAAATACATTTGTTCTTTGAATAAAAAAAATCAGCCCATAAATCCGTCCCAGCGCTGGAGTTAAGCTGTGAATTGGAATAAGAGGCATCTCAGGTTTTGTGGCTTCATTTCTGGAAAAATGGTTTGAGCTTCACATTAAGACTCTGAGTATTGATGGGGATCTGTATCCCTTCCATATTCCTCACCCTGGGAGCCAGGACCTGCCCTGCTGCCAGTTTTTTCCTTTTCTTCTCCATTTCCAAACAGCTCAAGTCCCCAAATCCTTGGGAATTTGGTTATTCCAGAGCTTAATTTGAGCCTCACACGTGGAAGGCTCAAGTACAGACACAAATACAAGGTTTAAATTCAAACTGTGTGGAAGAATGATGGAGAATTATCTGTGCTGGCTCTTGAAGAGGTTTAATGCCATAAATGCAGAAGTCAGGCTTGTGTTTTATCCTTTCCTTTCTCCCTCCCTCCATCTGCCTTGGACAAATTGGAGGTGCAGCTTTCTGAGGAAATGGGGCAGGGAGGATGTGATTATAAATGAGAAGAATGTTTCTTGTGGGAAAGCAGATGGAGCAAATGATGGTTGTGAAGGGGTTATGTGAAAAAATATGTTGGGGCTGGCTGGCACTTGCACAGCCCAGTGCATTCCAGGGTTTTTGTGTTTAATAGCAGAGCTTTGGGTTATTGGGTTTGTCTCTGTAAGAAGAGATTTGGGTGCTTTCCTTCCCCTCTTGCCAGAAGTGTTTCCATTCTAAATTTTCTAAACTCCCTGCTGGTAATTCTCAGTTTAAATTTAGTCTGGCTGTAAACTGGGGGTTGTTCTGGCAGAGAAGAGCAGGAGGCATTTCTTCCTCTTGTGAGAAGTAGCTGTGCTGGGTGAGTGCTGTAATTAATGGATGTATTTATGGCTTAAGGGTCTGGCCATGAACAATCCAGCTGGGCCTGAGAGAAGCAAAGGGAGACATTTGGGGTGGGTGATAGAGCTGCAAACTCATGTATCAAATGTCTCATAAAGCTGGGGCTCTTTCATTAGTGTAAATATGAGCATATGGGAGCTGAAGAGGCACAACTCTCACTGCTCTGCAGCTCTCAGGTTTTTTTGGAGGTCTCAGCCAGCAATGAACTTGTTGTATAAACCAGTAAATCACTGGAGGGAGCAGGATTGGAGGGAATTTTTTTTTGGTGACCTTCAAACTCTGCAGGCTGCAGGAGAGTCAAATGTCTTGTTCCAGCCAAGTTCTGCTGGGCCCAGGGCACACTGCGAAGAAATCCGAAATGAAGAAGTCCAAAAGCTGGCAACCTGTTCTTTCCCCTCCAAGCCAGTGCCCACATGGGATTGTCTGTCAGAACATTGTGTGCTGCAGTTGTTTCAGCCCTTCCAGCCAAGGGAGAAAGTGGCCTGTGGGCTTTTATTTTTTCTGAGTGGGGTGGAAGTGAAGGAATTTTATGTCAGGCTTGAAATAACCCAAATAATCTGTATTTCAGGACCTCTGGAAGGACAGAGTGGAGATTCTGGCTGCTGCTTCTCCCTAGGCCAGGCAGGGATGCAGTTTTATCTTACAGTGCCTGGTTTATGCTTTTAATCCACCCCTTTGCCTCCTAAACTTCCAGGAGAAGAGTGTTTTGTCTGCCCTGTGCCATCAAGCAGGTGACCCCAGGAGTGGCAGAGCAGCCCCGTGTTTGGGAGCTGGAGCTCCCCAGCAGCCATTGGAACTTTCTGGTCCTTTCCCAGGCAGCAGCTTGGCCTTGGCCTGAGCTTGGCCAGTTGCAGAGCAGCTCTGAGGGTCCCCAGGCAGTAAATCTGCCCCCACTTCCCCTTCCAAGTGCTGTGCTCTTGGCTGGGAGCTGCAGGCCCTGCATGACGACACTGTTGGCAAAGCCACAGTTCCTCCTCCAGCTGCCCCAGGGGGTTTGGGCTCCCCTTGAAGCCCTCAATTAGCTGGGCAAGTGCTAATTTTAATAACAGAGTCCAAAATCAGGGCTTGGACAAGGTGGGAAGGCCATCACTTGGCTCCTCCTTGGCCATTCCCAAAGCAGTTGGATTGTGCTCAAGGCTGCAGCACTGGGCCTGCCTTTGGCCTGGGAATGGGAACAAGATGTGGACAATTAGGGCTGAGGTTGTTCTCCCTTCATTCCAGAGGAATCTTAATCCAGATTTATGGCCTCAGCTCACTGATCTCCAATCACTGGTGCAATTGCTCCCCTCAGGTTCTGTCCTGTGCCTGCAGAAATGATGGGCTCAGTTTCCATGTTGGCTTGGTTTGCATCCCCCCCTGTTGGCTGAGCAAAGGTTTCCATGGGGGGAAACTCTCTGTTTTTTTGGCTGGGAAAAGGAGATTTCTGGGGAGAATTGCTGCTTTTTTTTTTTTTTTTTTTTTTGGTGAGCTGAAGTCCCTAAAAGTTTTCATCTTGGAAGGACTTGACTTTGGATGTGGGGATGTTCTCCCTGTAAAGGTCTTGGAACCACAGTGGGCTTGAATCCACCAGTGCCTTGCACTGAAAATGGCACATTTTGGCATCTAGGCAGCCAAGTTCAGCTTTTTATGGTGCAAGAAATCACTGGAGGGTGTTTGGCTTCAGTTTTTTATTAAAACCAGACTCGATTGCTGAATTATTTTATAAGTTACAGATCAATTCAACAAGTATTCCACAGTCTGTATTGATTGGAGAAATCAATCTGTTTGTCCCTCAAACTTGGGCAGGAGAACTTTGTTCTTACAAAAATCCCTATGTGTTAACATAGAAATGATTCCTCCCTGAATGTTCTAAAATGTTCAGCTCCATTTCCCTGCTGGTTTTGGGCTGTTGTGGGGAACCTTTTCCACAGCTCTGACTCCTCTTCTCCTCCCCACAGGCTTCACAGAGCCCAGTGTGCAATTAAACAGACTCAGGTAACTGTGCAGAAAATAGGAAGGGAGATTGAGGAGAAGCTGAGATGTGCATCCACAAGGAATGAACTGGTAGGTTGGGCTTTGTAAAACTGGAATTCTGCCTCTAAACTTGTCCTTCCCATGATTTAGATGAATCTTGACAGGAGCCTGTGTTGGATTGAGAGGGAAGTGAGTCCTCTCCTTGCACCCCAACAGAAATCATGGAAAACCCATCACTCAAGTGACACATCCATTTTCAGCAGGAATTGCAGTGGGTCTTGCAATAGCTTTTGACAGTTTGTTTGGCCTGCCCTCTTCCCCTCTCCAAAAAGAAAAACCTGCTTTCTGCCCAGAAAAACTGAGCTTCAAACAGTGAGTTGACAGAGCAGGAGAGGCTGGTGGGGATTTATTACATTGCTCCTGTCTGGGGCTTGGTGTAGGAAAAAGTGTGGAGTCACCTTTTTACTGCACAGGACATTGTTCCAACCTGACACTGCCAGGGATGGAGCAGCCACAGCTTCTCTGGGATGGGCAAGGAAATATTTCCTCCTTTCCCTTTTGTTGGGCTGCTGTTCCCCTCTGTGAGTGTGTGTGAACTCTGCTTCCATTCCTCAGCACTGAATCATGTTTCCTGCAGCAGTTCTGACCCAAAAGGCTGAGCAGACCCTGCTGATTGAGGCAAAAGGGAAGGGCAAGGAAGAGTTCAGTAAGAGCTGCCTTGATTTTCAGGCACTGCAATAACAAAATCTCTGTTTAACTGCTTGAAAAAGTGAGAGCTGGCAGAGTTATCCCAAGTGACAGGGGCTGGGAGTGCTCACACAAGTCACTCTGAGTGGCCCTTCAGCCTTTGAGCTGGAGGCTTTTGACTGAAGAGATGAAGCTTTGTTCAATTCTGAATCTGTCTGCAGTTATTTTCAGTAAGTATTAATTAGATGGGGTGGATGTTCCTTCCTTAAAACCAACAAAAATCCATTATAATAAAAAATCCTTCCCTGTGCACTGTGGGAATCTCAACTCACCCCTTAGACTGACAGGCACCAATCTGGTTTTTCCCTTCCCTTCCCTCCTCTCACCCCTTTTATGTGCAGAAAACTTTATTTTTTTAAAAAATCTGTTTTTCTTGCCACAGAAGAAGGAGAGTGAATGTTTACAGCTGAAGATCCTGGTGCTGAGGGATGAGCTGGAAAGGCAGAGAAAGGCCCTTGGTCAAGAAGTGGCCTCATTGCAGAAGCAAAAAATCACTTTACTTGACAGAGGTGAGGGTGGAAACCTTGGCCTGGGATCCAGAATGAAGGTGCTGGTTTCTTTTTTATAAAAAAAAATAATATTTTTGTGAAAAGCTCAATCATCCTGGTCTTTTCTTTTCCTGGAAAATACCTTTCCTTCACTTTTACCACTGTAAAAGTAAAATGCTGTGGTAAAATGCTCTGTCACTGCTCCCCAAGGCCAACCCCAGAAATATTTGATCTTCTTGCAGGATTTTTATTTTTACTAATTAATTTTGTCTGAAGTCACTACTAAAAATGAGTTTTTCCCCATATAATTCACTCTGCTGTGGAAATGTGGAGATTCCTGCTGTGGCCATGAGGGAAAAATGATATGAAAGATCTTAAAGGAGGGAGAGGTTTGGTTGGATTTGGCTTATTTCCAATATTTGTAGCTACTTTTAAAACTTAAGAAAATACCTGTCATTAATTTTTTTCCCCCCCATTGTTCAGAAAATTCCTTTGGGACTGAGTATGAGAAGCTTGGAGAGCGTAATGAATCCCTGAGTGAATTAAGGAAGGAAGGCACTGC
The DNA here is from genome assembly GCA_013400695.1 of Neodrepanis coruscans. Classification (NCBI taxonomy): domain Eukaryota; kingdom Metazoa; phylum Chordata; class Aves; order Passeriformes; family Philepittidae; genus Neodrepanis; species Neodrepanis coruscans. The sequence goes on from VYZS01033535.1 coordinate 7,460, forward strand.
CAAGAGGTAAAAAAAATACCTGTTCTTGCTCTGAAATTGGGGAAGAAATCCAAGCTCTGAGAAATGGGGACCAAATTCCTCCTCCTGTCAACCCAAAATTCCTGTTCACACATCTCTGCTACTGATGTCCAAAGGGAAAATGGCCAGAGGGGAGAAAACAGTTGTTTATTTGCATTTGTGGGCTCTGATAGGGCTTTTAATCCCTAATTCTCAAAGTCCAAAACTCTATTACCTGAGGTCCAACAACTCTTTGGCTGCTGGGTTGTTTTTTGGGTGGAATTCCCTCATTTTTGAGGGAGGGGAAGTGATACTTGTAAGTAAATTTGGACTATTTTCAAGCCAATAATGGTTTTGGGCTCTGTTTTCCCCAAAGAGAACAGCTTTTGAAGACCAATGCCCAGCAGAATATCAGGTGCAAGCAGCTGCTGTCAGAGCTCTCCTACATCTACCCCATTGATCTGGTATGTTTTTAACACCTTAAAAACCTGCCTGATGTGAAATGAGCTTCACATTAATTACCCTGCAAGCAAATATTGTTATTTTATCCCTGAAATTTGCTGTTTGCTCCTCCTGTAGAAACAGTGAATTAAGAGGAAGCTCTTCCTTCCTTCTTAAAGTTGCCTTTATTTTCTGAGCTTTTTGAAAGAAAAAGGCTTAAAATCCTCTGTCAAAATCACTGTGGCTTTCATGGAATATTTTAGATTTGATTTGTATTTTTTTCCCCCCTCAGCTTTGGGTTTTTCTGTCCCATTCTCACTTTGCCCCTGTTGCTTTTGAACTTGCAGAATGATCAGAAGGATTACTTTGTCTGTGGAGTCAAGCTTCCTAATTCTGAAGACTTCCAAGGTAGCTGGAGCTTCTTAACACTTCTTACAGCTTCTAAACCCTGTAAAATTCACAGAAACTCCTCAAAATTCAGGCTTCAAAGCTCCCTGACCCCTCAGCCCATGGCAGAAGCAAAGATTTCATGTGTGTGTGTAACAATTGGACAGGTAACTGCTTGAATTCAGGTTTGGGAATTGGAGTTAAAAATCCTCTGGAGAATTTCTTGCTCCTGAGCAAAACCTCCATCAATTTGCTCCGTTTTCTTCAGCAAAACCTCAACTCATCAAAGCCCTCCCAGAGTAATTAACTTGTAGTAACAATGTGGATATTGGAGGAATAATCTTGAAAGCAAAACTCAATTTGTTGCTTTGTTTTCCTGATAATTCTCACTGTGCATCTCTAGCCCTTTTGCAGTTTCCTGGGATGAATTCCTTGCAAAAGACTTACTGATTCTTGATCCAAGTTTTGTGAGGAAGAAAAGCTGAGCATTCAACTTCAGCTCCATTTGAAACTTGGCCTGGATCTCATCTCAGACTCAGCAGAAAATATTTTTTTTTAAAAAATTAATTAAAAATTAGTCCTTAAAAAGCCAGTTTTGCTGCTGGTCCTGTTGAGCTGGGATTCCCTTGGGGATCAGGAAGGACCTTGTGCTGTTTGTATCCCATAAATTTCTGGGATTCCCTTGGGGATCAGGAAGGACCTTGTGCTGTTTGTGTCCCTTCCCAAGTGCAGCAAAGAGAAAAGCAAAGCCCTTCAGTGGCTGACAGATGTAATTTGAAGCACAGGACCTGTGAGTGTTCCCATAAATGTCCCAAATCCAAATGATCCATGAAAGCAGTGGGTTGATGTGAGTTTTCCCAGCTCTTGGCAGAGAGCAGAGTCCATCCCTGGGCTCAGGGTCTCTCCCAGTGACCTCAGTGGTGGGTGAATGTGGAAGAATTCAGCCTTCCCCTGATCCCACTGTCAGCTCCATCCAGAGAGGAGCAGAAACCTCAAGATTTGAGCTTCCTCTTGGGAATTTCCTTTGGCTTTTTGCAGCACAGGCTGCAAAGTGACTTAAATTCCCATTTCTGGGAGCTGCATTGACTCTGTCTGAATGGCTCCAAGAACTAATGGGCTCTCCTTGTCCCTTGGCAGCTAAAGATGATGGAAGCATTGCTGTTGCCCTGGGCTACACTGCTCACCTGGTTTCCATGATTTCCTTCTTCCTGCAAGTGCCACTCAGGTATCCCATCATCCACAAGGGCTCCAGGTCCACCATCAAGGATAACATCAATGACAAGCTGACAGAGAAGGAGAGAGAGTGAGTATCTTGGGGTTCCTGCAAGCAGCAACTCAAAAAAAAACCCCTTGGAACAGTTTTGGGGTCCCCAAGTTGCTGCCTTGAGTAGTTTGGATTTCCCATGTTGACAGAGTGGCTCAGCTTTGTGTGTTGGCACAAATGTGCCTCTGATTTGGCTTGAAATAAGGCTGGGAAAAGCTTCAGTGGTGTTTCCTGCAGGTAAGTTTGGGCTGCTGGTTGGAAAAACTGCCTTTTTCTCTTTGGCTGTGGGAATAAACTGCAGAGGGCAGAGGTGGCTGGTGAATGTGGGAAAATCAACTGATTTCCTGGACAAAAAGAGCACAAGAAACTGCCACCTACTATAAATCAGCCTCATCTTCAATGGAAAGCTGTTTGTTCTGTCATTCTTTCTACATAATGATCCCAACCAAGATGGTTTTGTTGTGCCCAGTGTCTGATTTTGAAATCTTGGTGACTTTAGACAGGACAGACTTAATCTGCCTCAAGAGTTAAATTCACTCAAGTCTTCCTGTTTGGACCCCCCAAAATCCAACTTTTATTGCATAATTATGCCTTGCCAAGTGATTTTGGTGCCATTTCTTTCTTTCTACTAAATTAATTAATAAATCATTCATTACCATTATTAAATCTCTTGATTTCACCTGTCCTTCAGCAGCTCCTGCAGCTCCCACCATAAACTGTGGAGTGATTGCAGTGAGGTAACCCCTGTATTTAACCTTCACTGTAACACATCCCTCCTGCAATTCCTGCAGAATTAAAATGAAACATTTCACTTGGCTTTGTACTTTTTTTGGGTTTTTTTGTGATTGCAGGGTTCCCCCAAGATCCTTCTCAGGAGCTTCTAGAAATTGGTGCTTTGGGGGAATAGCTGAGCTTTTCACTCCAGAGCAAATATGTGGTTGTTTCTAAAATTATAATGTATAAAGGTGTTGCTACACTTTCAACTTTTCTTAACCAGTTTTTTTCCCCTCCTGTGAAGCTGCTTTAACATTCTGAGAGCTTTCAGAACGTGAGGAACTTTGGGGAAATGCTTCACCCCCTTCTGATTTCTTTACTTGGTGATTTCCATGAGAACCTTAAGATTTTTGTCTGCTGCAATTATTATTTTGGGACTTGGAGCTGGAGGCTGAACTTGGCTCTTGTGTGATCTCAGGGAGAGGTTTGGGATGGACATTGGCAGGAATTTCTCCACAAAAAAAGGGTGATTAAACATTGGAAGGGGGGAGGAGGTGGAGGCCCCATCCCTGGAGGGGGGTTTTAGGACTGGGTATGGCACAAGGTGGGTTGGAATCAATGATCTTGGATTAATGATCAGTGATTGATGAGGAATATTGTGGAGATATTGGTGCTTACAATCTATTTAATGTTTCCCTCTTGTTTTGGTACTGCTGAAACTTTTCAATTTGCTCTGATTAAATCTATTTTCTGACTTTTTGGACTCCCAAGGTAAGGCAAGAATCTGCTTTTTAGTAAATCTCTCATTACTCCTCTAAGAAAAATAATGTTTAATCACCTTTCTGTATCTGGACAAGTGAGATGCACATTCAGAGCAATTCTTTCTGTGGCATTTTTGCACTGTGTCATTTCAAAGAGCTCTTGTTTCCCTTCTTGGGTAACTTGGAAGTGAGAAGGGTTTGGAGAAATATTTGCTGACCTTGTTTCTCTGTAATAATAGTCCAGAAAAATCAAATAGTTCTTGCTGCAACTTCTTCCCACCAAAATGTGCTGAGGGAGGGTCAGAAAATGAGCATTAGTTAAATAGTAGCCACCTCAAAGTTTTAATTTCAGGAAATGAAGGCAGAGAATTATTATTGTCTAAAAAGATTTGCTATTTCATAGGCAACAAGAACAGCCTTGTTTTCAAGGCACATTGTGGAGTCATCATTTTAAAATACTGAACTTGTTGCTATTTAATGTTATAAAGGTCAAAAAAATTATCTATAAAGTTTAGAGATAAAACCCAAACAGGACCCAGACAGCCATGGAAGGAGCCTGATTTATTCTGGAGCATTTTTGGCAACAATATTTGGCATTAACTGATCTGAAATGACAGTAAACAACTGCAAAGGTTTCCTTGGCATTTTAGAATTTATGGAAAGACTTAGGGCTGTTTTTTTCTTTTTTTACTAAGAGGCATCTGCATTTAGAGCCATTTGACATCTTTGAAATGATAATTTTTCCCTCAGGAACCAACTGCTTTGTGATTTTTACCTCAAAACCCAATGGTTTGAAATGCCACAATGGGGAAGTGGAATTGAAGCTGCTGCTGTGTCCCCATGGAAAGCAGGATCAAAGCTGTAAATAGAGATAAAGAATAATCCAACTGTTCCTGAAGTAATTCCCTGGAAAGAAGTGTTTGGGAGCCTTTGGAATCCCCTTGTTGAATGAGCATCATCTGCAAGTGATTCTCACTGGGGTGGAACTGGATTTCAGTGGAAAATCCAAATTTCAGCTGCAGGAGCCTTGGAAAAGTGAGGCATTAACATTTCCCAAGCCACTCAAGGAGTCCTGTTCAGCTCTAGTGCTCCAAAAAGTGCCTTTTGCCATGAACTTCTCTTGAACTTGTGTTTTTTTTTCCAGTCTGCAATAATTGAGGATGTTTAGCTGCCTTAGTTTGTCCTGGATGACCAAAATAGGATGGTCAGCAAATATTGCAGTGTAGAGAGGAAGGATTAAGGTGTTCTCTAATAAACTGAGATCCCCACATCCCTGGGATTCCCACATCCCTCTTTCTGGCAACCAGGAGGTTTTTCAGGCTCTGAGAAAGCAGATTTTTGTTGCCAGCACTGACCCCAGCCCTCTCCAGCTGAGCAATGTTTCTGTGCAGACATTCACTCCCACTGCAACATCCTCCTCCTGATGAGATTCCTTCTCCAAACATGACTTCATTCTGTCAGCCAGGCAGGGATTTGACCTGTTTGAAGTGTCCTCTAGTTAAAAATGACCCTTCAGTGACAGGGGGAGACTTCAAGTTGTGTCTGCTCTGCTGGGATACCCATCCTGGATTGTGAAATAATCATGGAAAACCCCCAATTTCCAGGAATTCTCACTGTCTGCATGGATTCCTCCCTGTGGATTGAGGTTATTTGCTGAAGGAATGCTGCCCTCTTGTATAAATGAGTGACTTTTATCAGGAGCTTTGCTTTATTTATTGCCTGCCCATATTGAAATTATTGTGCCTTATCCAAGGCCAAGGTCACAGCAGTTACACTCAGCACAGGAAGATGCTCCTGCTTTGGATTATCATCATTTTTTAGATCATTTTTCCTTTCCCAGCAAACTGATTAACTGAAGGAGGATGTGCTTCCCCCCCGCCACCCTTGGCAGTGTCTGTATTTTTGGCATCAGGTTGGTTTTACAAGTGCAGCAGCAACTCAACCCCGTGTAATGATGCAATCTGAATACACTTGGGATTTGGGATTTATAATCTCTAAAAAGCCAAAGCCCTTTCTTACATCCAGCTCATACTTCAGCCATATCAAGGAAGAGCTTGTGATTTTTTTTTTCCAGGTCCTTATCTTATCAGGATGGGGCTGTTTAGTTGTATTGAGTGTCCTGTCCATGGCTTTAAGCTTCAAACTCATCATTTCCTGAACTGCCCCATTTTTTGTGGATCTGATGGATGGCTCTACCCTCCCAGACACAGGAATTGCAGCAGTTCTTTATCTGTGTGAGGGTGAATAATTGGCTTCCACAGCCACCTCCCTGCTTCTCGTCCTTGAAAATCAGAAGTGAAGGAGTTTGTTCCCTGAGAAAACTTGATGCAGGAAGTCCCAAAGATGCTGGAAATAGTGATGTGAAAATACAGTCAATATTCATTGGGTCTTTGGATTAAGATTGCAGTGACAGGACACAGGGAATGGCTCCAGGGTTAGGTGGGATATTGGGAAGGAATTCCTGGCTGGGAGGGTGGGGAGGGACTGGGATGGATTTCCCAGAGAAGCTGTGGCTGCCCCATCCCTGGGAGTGTCCAAGGTCAGGTTGGAGCTCTGGGACAGTGGGAGGTGTCCCTGCCCAGGGCANCCAAAGATGCTGGAAATAGTGATGGGAAAATACAGTGGTGTATTCATTGAGTCTTTGGATTAAGATTCCAGTGACAGGACACAGGGAATGGCTCCAGGGTTAGGTGGGATATTGGGAAGGAATTCCTGGCTGGGAGAATGAGGAGGGACCAGAATAAAATTCCCAGAGAAGCTGTGGCTGCCCCATCCCTGGGAGTGTCCAAGGTCAGGTTGGAGCTCTGGGACAGTGGGAGGTGTCCCTGCCCAGGGCAGGGGTTGGCACTGGATGATCTTGAACCCTTCTATGGGAATTCAGTGTTCCTAAAATAGAAATGTCCTTGCTGGTTTGGCTTGTAAAGCTGCTGGTCCTTCAAGTTGTGCCTGACTTTAAGTATTAAGGCTCTCTAACAAGATTCCCTGGAATTTGCCAAATGGGATGTAATCCACTGTTTAAATTGTGCCCCACTGTGGAAAACAGGGAGGTGGGATGTGTGAAAACCATTATCTCCCAACTTCTTAAGAGCTTTCTAAAGCAGAGATTAAGCTTGAATATCATTTGGGAGATGCAGGAGCCTGAGCAGAGCAGAGAATCGAGATCTAAACCATGTGCAGGCCTAAAGCAGAAGCAGGTGAAAGCAGTTAAAAATGAAGCAATTCCTTCAGCTTTAAAAAGAGCTGGAATTAAAGACAGGCTGTTACAGACAGTAAAAATGGGCCACCAGTATGTTGGGGCATGTGTGATTATTTCTGGCTGCAGAGGAGTTCATAAATCACAGAACACACCAGCAAATGCATTTGGACTTGAATTCAGAAAGAGATACTTGAGGTCTGAAAGGAAGGGATGGGAGAAGGATTCTTTCATCTTGCCCTAACAGTTCCCATCTGCCTGAAGCAGGAATCCTGGGGGTTTCTTGCATGTTCCTCAAGTGATGTTCTGTAAAACAGCCAGGGATGAGCTGAGAGTGTAAAATTCCAAGGCCTTTATGGTTGAGAAGTGTGGTCTGAGTCAGCTGCAAAAGGGGAGGGCACTGAAGAGGAGTTTTGGTGGTTAAAGGAGAACACTGAGCACAATTTATTGGAGTTTTAAGAGTGGTTTAATGCTTAAAACACCACAATTAGGCTGTTTTTAACCTTTGCAACAGGCCTGTGGTTTTCCAGAATCAGCATCAGTGGGGGAACTCGAAAAGATTATTCTGGTTTTTAAATGCATCAGTTTTAGGGAGCACTGGAGGAGCAAATTGGTGCCCAGGGTTTAATCCTTATATTAAGGCAGGAAAAGCTGGATTGCAGGCAGGGAGGGGATGGGAGAGAGGGAAAGTGGGAGAGGATGAATTTGCCACCTTTTTCCTGAGTTCTTCTACAATTAAATTAATCACTGATGATTAAAAGTACTTTAACTGCTCCCTGCTTCACTCAGATCATCTTTTTGTGTTTTTATTTCTTCCCACTTATTCCTTGGAATGTGCCATCACAGGGTGAATATCCAGAAGACTTTGAGCTTTTCTGTGGAGCTTTTCTGCAGAATTCCACATGGGGAAGGACTGTATCAAATATTTGGAGTTCCTCTCCCTCCACTTTATTAATGGGCAGGCAAAATAAAAAGAGCCAAAATAAAAAGAGCCATAAAAACTGTTCAGGTTNACCTCCTCAGAAAAAAAAGGAGTTGAAAAAGGGGCTTTTTGACTTTTGCTGAATAATTTCACCTGAAATGCTTTTCTTTCCCCTCAGATTTCCTTTATATCCAAAAGGAGGGGAGAAGCTTCAGTTTGAATATGGAGTTTATCTTCTCAACAAAAACATAGCACAGGTAAGTCCACTGGATATTGAGTCAAATGAGGGAAATCAAACCCCTTGTAGAGATAAGGTGGAACTGTTTTGTAAAGCAGCAGGATAATAACAATGGAAACCACAGCCTGGAGCCAGGAGAATTCAGCTGGAATTAGAAGCAGCTCAGTGTTAGCTGGGGTAGAGCATTTATTTGGGGAAACTTGCTTTGCTGTTACATTCCAAAGTCAAAACAATGTGTGTTAATTCCAAGAGCTCCTATAATAACTTCCAGCTGGACCTGAGCACAAATTGCTTCAAGCCCCATCTTTTTCTGTTTGGAAAATCCAATCCCTCACAAAGTTCACAGAGGAGCTTTTTAAGTTGGATAACATTAGGTGAGACCATAAATTTGCAGTTCAGGTTTCAGCTGGACTCTCCCTCAAGTACAAATGTGTGCTGGTGTTCTTTTTTTACAAAGGGGAAATTAGTGACTTAGGTCTAATTACTGACCAGGAAAGGAAGCTGGAGGGGGAGGAATCCAGCAGGTAAGTGGTGCCACAGATTCCACAGCTGTTGATTTTCCTGTGGAATTCCAGGACCTGTCTCTTCCTCCAGAGCCATCACTTAATGGGGATAAAAAAATCAGGATAAAATGTCTTTGTTTCCTGAAACTCTGTTGTCTAGTTGAATATATTGTGTATTTTGTCCTCCTTGGGGCAGGGCTTTTCTCATCCTTTTTGTATAAAATTTGACAATTCAGGGCACAAAAGCAGCTTTGGGAATGAGCTTGATCCTCCATCAACACCCTTCAGGCTTTTTCTGTATGTTTGGAGCAAGGAATAACAAAAGGAATAAAAGTGGCTGATATTTGTTGGCTCATTGGCTTTTCTGAGCAGTCCACAATGTGCATCTCTGTGTGTGATTCATGTGAGGATTTCTCAAGTTAATATTGGGATGATTAAAGAAAATCAAGCTCTGCTTCAATTTAACACTTCCAGGGGATGTTTGCAGAGAATTGTCACTTGAAGGAGCAACTTCCACAGACATGAAGGAATAAACTTCTAAAAACTCAATTTTAAATGACTTTTCCCAACAAAACACACTTGGTTTCTGCAGATAAAAAGCAGCTTTCAGAAAATATACCTAAAATGGAGGTACCTAAAGTTCCTAATCTTTGTCTTTGGGGCTTTTTTTTTTTTTTTAATTTCTCCATCTGACCTTTTGTCCTGTGCCTGATGTAATGATTGTTACTACAGAGGCTCAGGATGAATGAGGTCATGGGGAAATAAGTGTGGCCATGTCTTCTAATCCAATAAAACATCACTTGGTGCTCTGGAGCCCTTTGGAGGAGCTGTGACCTGAAGCCTTGCAAAGGTTCTGCTCTCCAGTTTCATCTTCTCCAGCCAGAAATGCAGCAGGAAACGTGGCTGAGGTTCTTCCAGTGCTTCACTGGGATTCAGGAGAAGCTTTTCCAGGCAGGAACTGCTGTGTCTTCTAAATTGCCTTTTTATTTGTCCCTTTTATTGAACAGCCCTGGCATGTGAGAGGCACCTTTATGGGCAGGGGGGGTGTTTTTTGTAACAGATTTTACAGGAATCCTTTCTTTCCAGGACCTGCTGTTTGTCCCAGTGATGCTTTCCCACCTCCTGGATCCAGGAGGGGGCTGATCCCTGGAGGAATCAGAGCTTTTTGGCTCATCCCAGTGTTTAGTTGTTGCCTGTGCTCCAGCACATCCTGCTCTTCCCTTATTTTCTCTCTCCAATAAACACCATGGCTGTGAAACCAAACCCCAGTGTTAAACATGGCCTATTATCACATTTCAGCTCTAAAAATGAGGAGGAAACTCCTCCATAAATGTTTGGCACTTGAGCATTTCACATCCAAGCTGCTGCTGCTGCTGAATAAAGCCCAGACCTTGGTTTTTTGGTTTTTTTTTGTCAGGGAAAGAAGCAGCTCCATTAAATTCTGAGGCAAATCAAAGGAAGTAAAAGGATATTGGGAAGGTGAGGGACAGTGGGAGGTGTCCCTGCCCATGGAGGGGGTGAAATAAGATGATTTTCAATGTCCCTCCCAACCCAAACCACTCTGGAATTTTGTGCTGAGAGCAAAGTATCTCCTTAATATCAGCCCCTATTAAAAAAAAATTAAAAGCTCCTTGGTTATATTTACTGACAGTCTTAAAAAAAATAAAATTAATCTGACATGTTTAAAGTTGAGGTAAGTTATTTAAAGAGCTGTTTGATGCCACCACAGCTTTCAGTGGTGTCACAGTTGTGTTTTTCAGAGCTCCACCACCCCCAACCTCAACAAACCCCAGGCCTTTTCTCTTCCCATTATTGCTCTGCTTAGTCATCTGAAGCCCAGCCAGTGCTCCTCCAGACTCTGCAAAGCCCTCCAGCAGCTTGGAAAACAATTAACTGTGTCATTTTTAGGAAAACTTGCAGTTCAGATCTGTGTCCCAGCACTTTGACATCCCCCCCCCCTGCAAAAACCTTGATGTCAAGGCTTGGCTGGGCCCCAGCTCTGCAGGGCTGATTGAAAGAACATTTCTGCTTCTATTTTGGGTTTGGGAGCTTTTTTTTTTTTTTTCCCTCTCTCCCCCATTTGGGGAGCAGATGTTCTTTGGAAATTCTTGGATGTGAGCAAGGGAAGCAATTCCAAATTGCTCCTGGCTGCCTTAAAGCAGAGCAGGAGCTGTTGGGTGCCCACCCCTTTTGTGGGTGCAGGTGATGCTCCAACCCTTGACTGAGGGAAATCCAGAATATTGGTGCAGTTTGCTTTGGTTTTCCCCTGATCTTGCTTTTTTGAAAAGCAGAGATCCCTTAATCCAATTCTTTTCATGCTCTGAAACCTTAGAATTTAAGGAGAGTTATAAAAAAGGGGAGATTTTTGTGAACTTTTAATTGTAGGGGGAGGAACAAATGTCAAGTATTTGATTTTTTTGCTGGGGTTTTTTCCCTTCCTTCTTTATGCCTTTTGCTCCAGGCAAGTTCTCTGGTTAACCAAATCCACTCTAATCCCATCAGGAGAACTGTGCTGATGCTTTAGTCATTTAGATGGGATGCTTGTCTTAATCCAGCAGCAGAAAACAGCAATCCAAGCTCCAGGACTTGGCAGTGTCCAGATGGAAACAATAAACTGGAATAAATGTTGGACAATGCAGCGCTGAGGGTGATTTGTCTTCCCAAATCATTTTCCTTTTGGAAAACTCAGCCTAAAAATCAATTCCCACTTTCAAGAGTCTTTTTTTTTTTTTTTTTTTCCTGTGGAAAAAGTGATGGTTTGGGAGGAGCCAGAGGGGTTTGAAGTTTAGGGGATACTTTGCTGCACTTGCTCTCAGGAATTGTGGGATCAGGTGTGAGATCCTCAAGCAAAGAAATTCCACTTTTGGGATGTTTTTTCTATGTTTCAGCATCAAATTTGGAGGCCAGCTGTGATTTCTAGAGGGTGTAACATCTGCTGAGACCTCACAGTGGCCTTAAAGAGACTGGAATTTAGGGATTTTATTTTATATCTATATTTCAACCTCCAAATTTTGAGATTCCAGGTTAAAAGAAGGACTTCCCCCTTTCCATGTGCTGCTTTCTTCAGAGATATTTTTAATTTGGGGGCATGTTTAGAACCCCCAGCAGTGCCAGTTGTTTGCTAAGCTGAGCTTTGGAAAAGCCAAGTCACTACTTGGCTCCAAGTGTTTCCCTTTTTTTTTTTTTTCCCCTTTGGATGCTGGGTTTAATTATGGGAATAATAACAGGAGTTGAAATGTTGATCCAAACTCTACCAGGAGCCCAGATTTCAATCAGTTTGGGTGACAGGATGTGTTTGCACTGCTTGATGTTGCTGTCACAGTTCCACTACTGACACACTTCCACACAATTAAATGGGGGGTGGAAAACACTGGGGTGAAATTTGGGGTTTCCCTGGAATTTCCTGGGGTTTTATTGAGGTGGAAAACTGGAAGGAGGAGGTTGAACACTGAACTTGGCTCATTGTTTTGTCCCTGTTCTTGGGATGTGGGTATTAAATCCATTTCTTTAGGGGGAATAAATCTCTTGGAAGTGCTGGGTGATGATTCTAAAACCTAGAGAATGGATTGACCATAATGTTACATTTAGAAAACTCTGCTAATTTCATTTTTTCCTGTTCTTGTAGCTTAGGTATCAGCATGGGCTGAGTACTCCAGATCTAAGGCAAACCCTTCCCAACCTGAAAAACTTCATGGAGATTGGCCTCATGGTTAGATGGTGAGTATTTTTATTTTTATGAGGGAAAAAGGAAGGTGGATTCCACAAAAAAAATGTGAGTAGCAATGCTGGTTATGATCATCCAATTCCAGCCTGGCCTTGGACACTTCCAGGGATGGGGCAGCCACAGCTTCTCTGGGAATTCTCTTCCTTCCCAATATCCCATCTCACCCTGAAGCCATTCCCTGTGTCCTGTCCCTTGTCCCCAGTCCCTCTCCAGCTCTCCTGGAGCCCCTTTAGGCTCTGGAAGGGGCTCCAAGGTCTCCCTGGATCGTTCTCTTCTCCTTCTCTTTCCTTTGCCTCTTGGAGCAATGCAGTGAAAAGTGTTGCTTGATGGAATTGTGCAGCTTTATCCTGTCAGTAATTCCAGGCAGAGCTGAAATGATTCTCCCCACTTTTCTCCTCATCCTCCCTCCCCAGCAGGTTGCACAAAGAAAAGGCTCCTTCATGAGGGAAATATGAGTGTGGCTTTTCCTGGGATATCCATCAGTGTGGGATCAAAGCCCTCAGTGGTGGGTGGTCCCCTCAAATGAAGGGCCCAAATCTCTGAACTGTGGCTCCTGCAGCCCCTGGGTGGAGTGGGAGGAGGGCAGGCCATGGATTTCTCCTTCCCTCTGGCACAGGCAGAGGGGGGATGGCTCTGGAATGTGGGAAATGGGCATCATTTTCACAGTGTCCATCCCTCCTGCCACCTGCTGGCTTTGGAGATCTGGGAGCTTTAATTATTCCACCTTTATTTCCTATAAGTGATGCACAGTCATTAGCAAGACAACCCCCTTTTTTTTGGGCTGGATAATGTTCCCAAACAAGTAGGATTATTAAACATACTTCTCTGGGAGTATCACATTCCCTCCTTTCCTTCTCACCTCCCAAACCTGTTATATAAAATAGCTCATTTTTAATTTCTTTTTTTAAACTAATGATGCCAAACAATGCTTCCTGATACCAAGGGGAGTGAGGCTTTCCAGGGAGTCTGGCTCTAGGGGGAAAGACTGGCTAGACTTTTCTAATCAGGCAAAATCCAGATGCCACTGTCTGTCCTGTGCATAATAACCTGCACTGAGACAAGCAGAAGAGCCTCTTCTTCAGCCTCCCCTCAAGGTTTAGTGGCTGGAGCCCTGTGCCTGGTGAGATGTGGGTTGTGCTGCTTTCTCAGGCATGACACTGCAATGATGAATCCCTGTTTTCCCATCCCACCACCTGATTTATTGCTCCAAGCTCTGCTTCCCCCTTCACATCTCTGCTGGCACCAATCTCCTGCTGGGTTTACTTTTCTTCTCCCCCCTTTTCCCCTGCTGCAAAATGATTATTTGTGTTGTGTGTGGACAAAATCAAGGCAGATCCTTTAGCTCCCTCACCCACAGAGCTGCACCAAGTGACTTTCCTGACATCAGATCTGGCTGTTGGGTCTGGAGGTGAAGTTGGTGTTGATTTCAAGTGTCTCAGCCTGAATTGTTGCTGCTTCCTTTTGGGAATAATTGTCTCTCTTTCCCAGTTTTTTTACTCCTGGAGTTTCACTGGCTTCCAAAAAAGCAGCTCAGTTTCCAGATTAGCTTTTTGCTGCTGGAAAAGGCCCTGTGCAGTTCTGCTCTTTTATCCTTTCCCTTCTGAGCAGGGATAAGATAAGAGATGATTTGGGGTTGGAAGGGACCTTAAAGATAATCCAGTCCCTGTTCCATGGGCAGGGACACCTCCCACTATCCCAAGGCTGGCCTTGGACACTCCCAGGGATGGGGCAGCCACAACTTCTCTGGGAATTCCATCCTCACAGGGAACAATTCCTTCCTAATCTCTAAGTCTCCCCAATTTTACTTTGCCCCTTTTCCTGTCACTCTGCCTATTTAACAATTTGCTCTCCCCTTTTTTATAAACCCCCCCTCAAACCTCTCTTTATTTAAGTGCAGCCCAGACGTTTTTACCATGGTTTTACTCCTTTTCACAGGCTCAGGTTGCATTAAATCAAGGCATTGACTCATCTGATTTTTGTTTCACTCTCTGCAGCTTCTGAGGGACGAGTTTTGGGCTTTTTCACACTCTGCAAACTCTGAGTCCAGCCAGGAGAGTTTTTTTCCTGGTGAACAGACAATAGATTTATCTGAGGCTGGCAAATGGCTTGTCTGTAGTCAGGGAGATGCCTTTTGGAGCTGCATTTAAAGCCTCTCCTCCAAAAATTCCTGTGTGCCAAGGCTGACATTGGTGTTTGGAATCAAACCCTTAATTTGTGAAGAGTTTAGAATTTTTTTAAGCCTCTCTCTCAGAACTCCTGAGCTGCCAAAAGATGCCATTTCAGCCCAACTCCATCTGTACCTTCTCTGAGAAGGTGAGAAACACTTCTTGTTTTTTAGCCCATTTTGACATGGTATTGGCTCTGAGCTGCTCCTGGAGCTTCCAGCATTTCACATGGCTATAAACCAACTTAAACACCTTCCTTCAGAGCTCTGCCTGCCATGAGCTCATAGTTTGCCACAGAAAAGATCAAATGGTGTTGAAGTTGTTGGTTTTTTTGGTTTTTTTTTTTCTCTGCTTTTAGCAAAAAGCATTCTCATCCCAAAGAGCTGGAGCTGTGGCTTTTGGCTGGGGGCCAGGCAATCAAGATTTAGGCTTTGATCCAGTAATGTCCCTCAGAGGAAACATTTTGTGGGGAGGAAAAGATACATATTTGAGCCTGTGAATTGTGTTCTGTCCCTCATGCTGCTTTACAGCTTCCCTGAGCCCCTTGCAGACAGATTAAATAATCACAAGTGCATCTGACTGGAGGCACTTTTTTAACAAGCAGAGTGTGTTCCCTGAGAAAACAGCTTCAGAAATGCTGGTGTCCTGCTTGAATCACTTTCTCCTGTGTCTTGTGCCTTCAAATGCCCAGATGGACTATTTATTAACCAGTGAAAACTCTTATTTTTGGGGGGGAAAAACAGCTACTTTGTAATGTTGCTGCCAGGTCAGACTGTTCCAAATTGAGCTGTGGATGCAACTGGAACACTGAGCTTGGTGCTGATGTCACTCTCTTATCTAGAATGTCCCAGAAACCTGTGCTTTCTCTCTTCTTTATTTAATTTTAAGTCAGAAATCCTGCTTTCTGAGGGGATCTGTACATGCCCCTCTGAAAAACCACTTCCAGCCTCAGCCAACCTGGTGACTAAAAGTCATTAGGGCCTGATGACAGCTCATCAAATCAGGTTTTTTATCAGGCTGTTCCTTGTGGGCACTCACAGGAGTCTCAGGAGAGCTGGACCAAGGAATTGTGGCTGGAGCAGCTCCTTCAATCCAAACCCTTCCCATTGGGAAGCTCCTGAGCAGTTGGATGAGTGGTTTCTAAATTTATGGGTTTTTTTGTGTTGATTCCATGAGCTGTGGAGCTCAAAGGACAAGGGGGGGAATGGCTTTGAACTGGCAGAAAAGAGGTTTAGGTGGGATATTGGGAAGGAATTCCTGGCTTCATTTTCCTCACAGCACTTGGGATGCTTTAGCCCTTCAGGATAAAACCCTGTGGGTTGTGGGACTGATCCCCTGCACCCACTCCTGTTTCCCTCCCTGCACTAAACACGTGGGATGCTTTGGCCCTTCAGGAGAGAATTTGGGATGAAAACCTGCCTTGTGGGACTGATCTCCTGCTTTCCACTCCATTTTCCTCCCAGCACTTGGGATGCTTTAGCCCTTCAGGATAGAACTTGGGATAAAAACCTGCCTTATGGGATTGATCTCCAGCTTTCCACTCCCGTTTCCCTCCCAGCACTAAACACTTGGGATGCTTTAGTCCTTCAGGATGAAACCCTGCCTTGTGGGATTGATCTCCAGCTTTCCACTCCATTTCCTTCCCAGCCCTTGGGATGCTTTAGCCCTTCAGGACAGGATTTGGGATGAAACCCTGCCTTGTGGGATTGATCCCCTGCTTTCCACTCCCGTTTCCCTCCCAACCCTTGAGATGTTTTAACCCTTCAGGACAGGATTTGGGATGAAACCCTGCCTTGTGGGATTGATCTCCTGCTTTCCACCCCATTTCCCTCNGAACTTGGGATAAAAACCTGCCTTATGGGATTGATCTCCAGCTTTCCACTCCCGTTTCCCTCCCAGCACTAAACACTTGGGATGCTTTGGCCCTTCAGGATAGAATTTGGGATGAAACCCTGCCTTGTGGGATTGATCTCCTGCTTTCCACCCCATTTCCCTCCCAGCCCTTTAACCCTTGAGGACAGGATTTTGGTCTCAAACCCTTCCTGGTGGCACTGACCCCCTGCTCCCTCTCCTCTCGCAGCGACAGACACCACACGTCCAGCGCCATCCCCGTCCCCAAGCGGCCGAGCTCCACCTCCCGCCTGCCCGCGGCCTTCCCCTCGCCGGACAAAGGACTGCGGCCACGGGCCGGCAGCGGCCACCAGAGACTGCCCCCCGCCTCCCCTCCTGCCCCACAGCTGCCCCTGCCCAGAGAGCCAGCCCAGAGCCCCCTCAGCTCCTCCTTGGACACCTCCAGAGGGAAAAGCCAAGGTTTGAACGGGCAGAGCTGGGCGTCCCCCCGTGGCCGGCAGGATTCGTGGCCGGGCGGGCGCGGTGCAATAAACGGAGCAGAGCCCCGGGACTGCGGGGTGGTGGAACAGGCTGAGGAGATCCTGGGGCTGGAAGCCACGGGCTTGAGCAGCGAGGAACAGCTGGAGGACTTCAACTCCCTGCCCGTGGAAAGGGCCGTGGCCGTGGAGTGCGACGAGCAGGTGCTGGGGGAGTTCGAGGAGTTCTCCCGCAGGATCTACGCCCTCAACGAGAACGTGGCGCCTTTCCGCAGGCCCCGCAAGGGCTCCGACAAGTGAGGGGAGGGGGGGATTGCACTTCTGGGAGGGACAGGGGACACACAACACACACAGGTTCAGCTCCCAGCCTGCTATTTATGAGCTGGTGGAGAGTTGGGGTGGGTTTGTTTTTTTTTTTAATTTTTAAGGCCTTGGAGTTCATTTATAAAGGCTTTCCTGAGAAGAAGGGTTGGGGCGCTGAGCAGGCCCTTTCTGTGGAGATGAATTCTTGAGGGGGTTCCATTTTCTAGAGTTTAATGTTTTCAGAAGAGGAAAAAAACCCCCACAACTTTAATTTGCAAGCACATTTATGTGCATTATCACATTTATCTTTGCCTTCTCCCATGTACTCCTGTGTTTGCTGGAGCAATGCACTCAGGGGTGGGGACATCCCATGGATTTGCTTCTCCTGGTTGTGCCCTGGAGCCTGGGAAAGGTCTGGTTTGCAGGGATGGGTTTCCAGCTGATGGGAGAACTTGCCAAAGAATCAGCACCTCTGGGATTCCTGCAGTGTCCTGGCTCATATTTGGGGGTTTTCCACTCCTCCTTTTCCCCCTTGGGTTGGGCACAGAGCACCAACACAGAGGCTTCACCCACCACCCTCCCAGAGCTCCA
>VYZS01033540.1:10921-27205 GCA_013400695.1 Neodrepanis coruscans
GGGCACCCGCCCTGCCCAGCGCCCCCCCCCGCTCCGGCGGCGCGGGGAATCCGGAATGAATGAGCGCCAGGCGCCTTTGTACTGGGGGCTGCGGGTCGGGGGAGGAGCGGGGGCAGCGCAGGAAAAAACCCCGAACCCCGAGAAAGTTGATGAGCCCCAGTTCCAGAGCGATCGTTGTCTGTGGTTGTGCGTCATCGTGCTAAATTTGTTCCAGCGTGGGGCTTCTGGGCCTCCTGTTCTCTTAAAGGAAGCCTTCAAAGGGAGGCTCTTCCAGTAAAGCCTGTGAAGGCAGTGTTTGTTTCCCTCTTTTCAGGTAGTCATCCCATTGCTTTCCTCTGAGCTGGAAAGCGTGTTATCATAATCTTGTTGCTTCCAGTACAAATATTTGGATTTTCCGAGTGTGTTTTCTCATATTCAACAGTTGTACAAATGCTTAATATTGGGATGTTTCTTCAGCCCTCATGGGACATATTTACTGACTTCAGAAAATGCTGCGTCTCCTCCCAAGAGTTGGATGGAGTTGGGATACTTAATCGTTGTGCTTACAAAAGCAACAAGGATCTCAGCATGGTGTGAAGGAACAGGCCAATACATCCTTGGCCTCGAAACCATCTCAATGAATACTAATGTTGAAATAGCGAGGAGGAGCTTTAAGCCGACTGTGTACGGGGTGTGTGCTTGCTCTGCCCTGCCAGTGTCTCCTGCCTGTCAGGAGAGGGCCTGAGCCGTGACAGGAGTTCCCCTCCATTCACATGGAAATAAGAGCTTGCAGCTACTCTGCCGGTTGAATAGCAAAGGAGAGGAAATTTCCACTATGCTCTTGTCTAGTGATCTTCCCCTTTTCATACAGGCAGGTTTCCTCAAGTGCGTGGGCTGGGAGTGTGGATTGCAGGAGCCTGGCTGTGTCATGAGTCTGAGGAGCACAGGCTGGAGGCATGTTGGAAATAACTTGCACTTTTCTTCCAAAAAAAGGGAAGATGAAACCACTTTGTCTGTTTAAACCTGTCTGGTAGGGTAAACCACTGAGGATGTTCCTGGTCATTTGAAGTTGACACGACTTAGTTGGGAATTGGGTGTCTACAGCTACTTGGTAAAAGGTGTTTTTGAGAAAATATGTGTAGACAGACTGAATAATTTTACTATGTGTAGTCAATTAGAGTAATTCTACTTCATTAGTCAGTTTTCTTTAGTGGTTGAGGTGATTGGCATGTGGTTAGTGCTGTGTACCCTTTCCTCAGCCTGGACATTAGGAGGTGAATGTTTAGTATCACTAAAAAATTTCCAGTGTGTTTTTTCATCAATACTTGTTTTGTCATTTTGTGATTAACTTACCAAGCTTATTTAATTTCATTGCAGCCTGACCGTTCTGGGGCGCAGTGTGTGGCTTTCTGTTTGGTTTTGCTTTTTAGCAGCAGGACACTAATTGTGTGGCTCTCTTGGCACAGAAGAGTTTGCAGGGTTTGGTCTCATTTCTGCCCTGCAGTGCTGAGCTCAGATCTGTCCCACTGACTCCTGTTCCTTTGCTGTGGCTGCTCTCCCGGCCCAAAGCCCAGGAGCAGGGGGAGCTCTGGCTGCCAACCTGCTGGGATTTTCTGTCTCCAGGGGCAGCACCAGGAGCGTTCAGTTGGCTCTGGTTCTTCTGTGCATATTTCTCTTGTCTCAAGACAGCTTCCTCACAGAAATAAGACACAAGCAGTAGAGAAACCGTTGAATTTGCAGTATGTGCATGCTTTGCCCTAGTGTGAGACAGTCCCTGGGGCTTATGCAAATTGTCACTGCAGGGCAGTGATTCTCTGTGAAACCCAGTGCTGTGGGGTTGAAGTGCTCCTCTCTTGGCTGTTTGTACACCAGGATTTGTGAAAAGATCAAACACAGGCAGCTGCTGTGCTCCTGTTTGTCATGTAACAGAGATACGTTGCCTCTTAGAATCTGGTAAAGAAGAGTTGCCTGTTCCAGTTTGGTGAAAACCCTGTAATGTATTTCCTCTTACGGAAAAGAAGTTGGAGAATGTCACTTTATGTTTTGGAGACTTGAGGGATAATTCAGTCTGAATCTTTCACAAATTAGTATCCAAACCTACACAGCCTCCCCCCCAAACCTATTTTTAATTATTTGGCGTAATCATTTGTTGTATTACAGAGTTGGAAAATGCTGGGAAAATTGCTGATGACTCGAGGTGTTGGCGTTCTCAGCAGCCAGGCCTGAGGGCAGCTGATAATCCCGGAGAGGTGATGGCCAAGGGCTCAGTGCTGGGGTCCACCCAGCCTTTAATCGGTCAGGGCAGAGAAAGGAGGGCTTGGCACTCTGCCGTGAGGGGCCTTGCAAGGAAAAGGAAGATCAGCTCCTGGCTGTGCCTGTGTGGGAGTGGAGTGAGATCGTCCTACAAGTGCTGTAATGGGGTGGCCACTGCCACTGCCGGGTGTCCACAGTCTTGGAGGAGGGGCAGGAAATTGTTCTCACGTGAGGTTACAGAAAAAGAGTTTGTGCCCCAGTGAAAGGCACTGGAGGCTTTAGCAGCACTTACCTGTGGTCACACTGGATGTCACGTCAGGTGTATTCAAGTCTTGTTGTAAAACTGGTTGTATCCAGGTGTGTGAGGCACAGGTGACATTGTCTCAAAGTACATAGAAATTTGGACCTGCTGAATTTTCTTTAGAAGGCTTGACAACCAAATAAGTGTTTGTAACAACAAACAAAAACAAAACCTCATCAGCAATCCCCAACACCTTATTTTTAGGAAAGCTTTCCGCCATGTCAGTGCTGCACAGCCTTGGTGGTTGCCATAGCAAAGGATCCGGATTTGCTTCTGGTTCATCCTTGCTGGGTTCCTGATAGGACATACAGGGTTGCCCAAGGTTGAACTGCTTTTCTGAGTCAAATCTTCTGTGTTCTCTGTCACTGTTTTATTGTGATTTAGCTTTCTTCATGAGTAGTGTAATATTAAACATTCTGGCACCGCTGTTTGCCTTTGCAGTAGAATGGTTTATTTTCTTTGGCATAGATCACTCTGAAAAAGAGCATCTCACCTTCTCTTGCTGCAAGTATCAGTAAGCTCTAGTGAACCAGTGAGGGTATCTTGGGGGGGTTTTTTGTGTTCTAAATGTTTAATCATTCAATGGTATCAGACACTGACTTTTGTGATTCTTTGCACTTGACAGTTTTTATTGTTTCCTGAGGTGTAGCCGTGTTCTGTGTGGAGCCCTGGCTTATTGTGACACAAAATATATCACAGGACTGAGGTTATGTTTCTGCCAAGTCTTTCTCTTCCTCCCTCTATTGTCCCCCAAATCTGGAAAACAGTGATTCTCAAGTGTCTAAGAAATAAAGTTGGAACATGATCAGTGATTATTTAATATGCATAGTTATGTTAGTTTAAGAAAAGAAATCCATCTGCAGGTGGACTTAAACCTCCTTGGTGTCCCTGGCACTGGGGGTGGTCACTGGGAACATGACTTGGGTATTGAAATCCCACTAGTTAAAGGTGCTGCAGGTGATGGAATCAGTGCATCAATCCAACAAATGAGAATCCCTGCAAGAGCACAAGTTAAATGCAGGAGTGTTTATACTGATAACTTTGTATATCTACCTGTGTATTACACAGAGGTAAATTTTCCATTCTGGTTTATGCCAGACTCACTTGCTTTTTATCAATTTCGCTATGTAAAGTTTGGAAACCTTGTGTTCATCATGGAAATGATGGCCAGGTATGTGGTATCCTGCATTCACCAGAGTCAGGAACTCTTGTTTTAACAGTGGAGAAATATTTTGCTCCTTGTGAATGAATTCCAACTAAGGCTGTACCAACATGTCGGTTCAGAAACAGCAGTTTTTGAAATTTGCTTTGCTGCCCGTGTCAGGGTATGAAGAAGGAGTTTTGGTATTGTGATGCCCTGAAAAAAGAAAAATAAACCAAATCAACTCTGTAAATTGTAATGCAGAATTTTGGTTTTGAATTTTACTTGTGGTATGGTTTTAGTGTAGCAAGATGTTCTACAGCAGTTGGATTGAGTTGCACGTTAGATGTGGCCGCTCTACACGGGGAGGATGGCTTTTCACTGTTCCGTGGGTACATCTTGTTTCCTGACAAGAAATCCAGTGTTATGTGAAGTTATTTTGGCAGAGTTTCTTGACAGGTTATGGCTTGTTCATTGTGATTAGCTTAGGATAATTAGTACTAATAGGCTCACAAAGAGCAGCTTGCTGAGTTCAGGGCTGTTGGAAGCTGCAGAGAAGTTTTTTGTTGTTTGTTTTTTCCCTCTTTTTAATGTGGCGCAGTAGCATAAATGGGGCAGTGTAATGGTCAGTGTTCTGCAGTGCATTTACAAGCTATATTAAAATGAAGATTAAAGATAATCTGTGTGTGCACACACGTTTTGCTGGGCAGAGTTGCGGGGCTGTGAGTACAACCGGCCTTTGTGGCCTTCATCTGATGCATATCCCGGTGGATGGGATGCTGCTGCGAGAGAGAGGGACTGGCCAAGGCACTGTTTGCACCACGGGGTGATGCCCAGTTTGTCCCAGTGGGCAGGAGGGGCTCCCCAGGCACTGCCCTGCCCACGGGAGTGTGGGAGCTCCGGGGGTGGGAGGGCACCATCCCCGCAGAGCAGGAGCTGCTGCAGCCTTGGATCTGCTCCTGGGGAGCTCTGAAGGAGGCCCCGGTGCCCCGGGGGTGCTGGCCCGAGGCAGGGCCGTGTCTGCTCAGAAATGCAGCCCTGGGGCTGTTATGCCCATTAGTAATGAACAAGTGGGCAGGGGTTTGTTAAATTTTTTTTTTTCCCAGGGAAGTTTGGCATAATCTTTTAGAATTTAAAACAATGGTGTATTTTGAAATAGCTCAATGAAAAAGACTTCCCTGACTTTTTTTTTTTTTTTTGCTTTTTTCTTCTTCTGTGGAAGGCTGAAACATAACGCACTTGATCAAGCGTCAGTGGTAGGATTTGTGATCAAAATGATGATTTTGATGGGCTTTCTCTTACCTGAGTTAAAGCTCTGGCTTCTGATAGCACCCTTATGGATGAATATTCTATAAAAATTGGCTTTGTGTCATTGTTTGGTTATGTTTCTTAATTAGGAATGTTCCGAAGATGGCTCTCAGTTCAAGCATCTGATTTCCTCAGTACTTGTATGGTTCCCATTCGTGTTGACAGTGTCTGTGCATGTGTCCTTGAGTCTCAGGTGCTCACTCTTAAACCAGAGTCACACTCTTTTCTAGGTTGGTATTGTAGACTTGGATTAATGAAAGAAGCTCAGGCTGGTAACATCTGTGTGACTGGTGAATTCCAGGAAAGTTGCTGGGTCCCCAGGGAGGGTTGGTAAAGCAGGTGGTTGTGTTTAGGAGGTTGTGAATAGGAGGCTTGGTTTGTTCCGAAAAATCTGGCAGAAAGCATTTGCACCTTGAGAAATTTCTTGTAACAGGACCTGTGTGTGAATGAGTGCTCTGCGTGGAGTTCCCTCAAATATTAAAAATGTTATTAAAGCACCAATTGCTTCCTTCTAGTGTAATAATTTTATCTTTTCACTCAGTTCCTTCATCTTCCTGACAACCCCTTCCTTTCCAGATAAAAACCTAAAATTTCTTTAAATGAGTGAAACTTTTTATTTTTTCTAATACATTGCTTAGTCATCTTTTCCAGCTTTCCTGTGTAGCCCAAGGAGCAGTTTTTAATGCTTCTCTCTTAAAAATAGAGATGCCAAAATGCCCTGGAAGTTTTAATGCATACAAAAAAATTTTCTTAATACTTTCAGATTCTTAACATCTGTATGCTGGAGGCATGATTGTAACTACAAACATTGTATTGCTTGTTTATTGTTTTTATTTTCAGGATAGGTAATGGAATTAGATGGAACAAAAATAGTAATTTAAGCTTTTTCTTTACAGGATTGATCTTGCTGTTCTACCTGGTGTTCTATGGCTTCCTAGCAGCTCTCTTCACATTCACAATGTGGGTTATGCTCCAGACCCTGAGCAGTGACATTCCAAAATACCGGGACCGCATTTCCAGTCCAGGTAACTCTGTATTCATTTGGTCATGAACCTCTGCCTTAACAGTTTTGTTTGAGAGCTCGTTTGAACTGTGAACCACTTAGAGGAGTAAAATCAGAGCTTCCCTTCTTGCAGCTTGCAAAAGTAAAATTTGTTATGAGGCAAGTGATATGTGTTTATAGCATAAATTCAGTCAGTGGCTTTTGTGTGTATGTGCTAACTTTGGCTGTTTTTAGCTCTTAAGTGCTTTTCAGTTGAATTTGTCATGTGTGTAGACCACAATTCTACCTGCAGACCCACATAACATCCTGTTGGAGAAGTGGAATTATAGTTTAATCAAACTGCTTTAAAGATACTACAAACCAGTTCTCTTGGTTCAGATGGAAGCCCACCTTGATTAGTATTTGGTGCTTTGAAGAAGGCACAGAAACAATGTCAGGGTGTGATCTGCTTGTGGTGAGCATGGAAGGCCTTTCTGGAGTTCTTAGTAGAGAGAGAGGGTCCTGTTTTATCATGAAGCCAAGTCCATGTAGCCGCCACTGCCAGTGGTGTGTGGCTTCCTGGAACTGCTGCTTCCTTTGTGTGTGTGCCCATCCGGTCCCACTGCTGGCTCAGGGAGCTGTGTGTGAGCAAAAGCCCTGCACAAGTGAGAATGAGTGATAAGGTGATTGGGTGGTTTGGGTTTTTTTCCCCATCCCATCTTTTTTTACGATTGGTTTAAATGTATCATAAAATCCTGTCATTTTAGGCTCTGTTTTGGTGTATCTCCATATTGGTAGAATACTAAGAATTTTCACTCTAAAAGATTTAAAAGATGCTTCTGCATATTTCAGCTGCACCAAAGATTAGTGTGTTCCAGTTACTGTTTCTGGGGAATGTGGAAGTATTTGGTTTGTGTATGTAACTTAAATGATCCAACCACCTGAAAATGTGATCTCTCAATTTTTATAATAACTTGGTTTAGGGACCAGATGTACATTTAAAACACAAAACCAAAGGGTTATGCACCCTTGGTATTTTGGTGGAAGTGACAACATTATTTTTTTAAATACTTTTGCCTTTTTTAAAACTAAAAATTGAAGTTGACCAACATCTTTCAGCTGCATCTACACTTGAGATGATTCACGGATCTTTGTGTGAGGAAGTTGCAGTTGGGCCAGTGTGATAAACCTCTGGATTCTGAACAGACCTTGTTTGCTGTAGTGTTCTGGCCTTTTTTAACAAGTGGTGTATTGTAAGGGATTTTGAGGATTTGTGTTGGTTTTTTTTGACCTAAGAATGGGTTAGATGCTAGAAAAATTAATTAAAAAAATAGGAAAACAAAGAAGGTGGGTTAATTGACCATTTCACCCCATTTCCATTATGGAAGCCAGAACCTTGGTAATGGATGGAGCTGTGGGAAGCTGTGACTTGAGTGACATTTCTTCTCTCTTGCAGTTCAGGGTATTAATTTTCCTTGGCTTTGAAATAAGTCATAAAGGATGTTTGTTTAGAAAAGTATGTATGCCACAATTAGCTTCTAGGGATTCCTATAACATTTCTGAATTAAATCTTTTAATTAGCCATGTCTTTAGTAACTCGCATGTAAAAGTTAATAAAATTGCTTGTTTCTGTTTTAATGTTTCTCTTTAACTCTGTTGTTTTTCACTTGCAGTGAAGCTTGTAATGTTCCTGGCTGTAAAACTCTAAATTGTAAAAAAAATTCTACTCACAAAACCTGGATGGTGTAGGTCAAAGGTTTTACTCTTATGTTAAACATACTTGGAATCTCACAGTTGATTTATTCTAGAATTGATATTTGAGTTGCTTTGTACCCTGGGATATAATGGTATAAGTCAAACCCAGGCAATTTTTTTAATTTCTCTTGGAATTGTAATAGAATATAATCTCTCTTACAATCCTAGATGTGATCCTGCCTGTTAACTGTGTGCCTTTGGAAGAGCCCAAATGCTGCATCTCTGTCTGAGCATCAGTCCTTCAAATGGCTTTTTCTGTGGCATTTGCAGCAGTCAGGGCAGACTGTGATCCACTGGAATTAGAGCAGTCCCTTCCTCTTAGGATGTTTCTGAAGTTCCACTGAATCAATAAATCTCATAAATGAATGAAACAATAATTTGAAGAGTAGTTTAGTTATGTTGTCAACTTCTCTTTGAAAAACACATAGATAATAATAATAATCTCTTATCCCCTAAAAGCCCTTAGTATGTAAACCCCCTTGAGTGATTTTTCAGCCCTGCTAATAATATAATTTCATAGTGAAGGCCAGAAAATGACTGTAATGATGCAAAGTAATCTGCAGTCAGACTGGTATTTGTAGTTCTATATGGACTGTCAGTCATTGAGTCATTTAGTTGTGGCTTCCATGGAAATAATTTAACTGCTGCTGTTGCAGAAAAGGGGATTTATTATTTATTGGGAATCCTACAGAACAGCTGGAGTAAAAAAGCATTAAATCATGAGTTTTTTTTAGAATCTAAATAATGTTTGTCTGTGATAAATTTCTAGTATATACATTTATTTTACGGTTGACAGTATTTGAAAGTAATTTCTGCCTTTGGATGAGAAGCTCAGTCACTTCTGTAGGTGAACCCCTAGATCTGCACCTTTGATACACTTTCCAAAACCTCACTGTGACTCACTGGCTGCAGTACCGTGGCTACAATTTACCAACTTCATCTTCCCACTGCAGCCATAGCTTCTGAAATGTTCATTTTGCATTAAGAAGGCCTGATCTGTTTTTTCTTTATTTTGTGAGATGAGTTTTGTTTTCTGACTTAAATTTTTTTCATTTGGTAATCTTGTTTCAACTGGTGTTTTGCCAGAGGATGGGAAACTACATGATAAAATACAGATTGGTGTTTTGGGTTTTTGTCAGTTTGATTTGGGTTTGGTTGGGTTTTTTGTTTGGTTTGTTTTTTTTTTTGCTGAGTGTTTTTTTTTTTTGTGTAGGATTTTTTGGGTTTGTGTGGTTTTTTGTTTGTTCTGTTTTTTCTTGTGGTACTGCAGTGTCAGTTCTCAGCTGTACTTGAAGAGACAGATGCACGGACACTCACTGTTAACTACAACTGCAAGGTTTTTATCTGTGCTAATTATTTGTATTAAATAAGAGTTCCCTTAAGGTAAGAGCAATCAGTCATACACCCTTTTTTGAACAGATTTAGTCTTTTCTGCAGTGTCTGGTGGTGTGGTGCTATTTCATCTGCTGGTGGAGCTGTGATGAGTAATAGGAGCATTAGTTATCTGTGTTAGTGACAACCCCTGGCTGTGTGTTAGCTGAGTGTGTCTTTGGCTTTCACCTGCTGCAGAAAAATCCCTGAGATGTAACTCTGCACCTGTCTTGCCCCATGAGCTGGGAAGAAGGACAGTTGAGCTCTGTGGAGCCCAGTACTCCGTGGGTGCCTTTGTCATCCTTCAGCCCAAGCTGGACTTCAGCCCTTGGTGATCTGTGTCCGTGTTTGTCCTGCCAGCTCTGGCTCCTGCTCCAGCACCCACAGCCAGCAGCTCAGTTCCACTGGGAATGCTGGTGCTGTGGGGCCTGGGAGGCAGCCCTGGAGCATTCCCAGTTTCCAGGCCTGGCCGAGCCTTACACCTTCCCAGGGACTTGTGCCTGTGGCTTCATTAAGTCTCTTGTATTCTCCATGAAACAGATGGCGCCCAAACTTTCTGTTTGAGGACACGGAGGAGAAGAGTAAAAACTGCCTGGGCTTGTCTGTTTTCATTGGGGTAACTTTCAAGCCATCTTTATGCATAATCAAGGTTTTTAAATACTTTTTTGTCTGGGTTTCTATGAGAATAATACAATCATAGCTTTACTCTGTATTGCTTTGAACCATTGCTTGAACTGAAGGTTTTCTGGGTGTGGTTTGTGGTGTTTTTGCAGGTTTAATTTGCTGAGTGTGGAGAATGTGAATTGGTAAAAATCTTTGATTGAAACTGATTAAGCTGCTGATTTTGCTTTTCCTAATCACTTGGGTTTGCTTTGTGAATTGTTGTTATGCAGTGGATTGGATTTCAATATTAATTAATGTAACATTGATTTTGATAAGTGGCTGCAAACACAAACTACCTTCCAGTGCTGTGGAATACAGAGATAACATTGCTGTTTCTTTACAGATAGACATTGTCCAATTTATGGATATTTGAATAGGTTAGAATGGTGCAGGAGAGAGAAGTTGTTTAGCTCCTAACTTGCACTTTTTCTTTTGAAGGACTTATGATTTCACCAAAGCCAGACACTGCACTGGAATTTTACTTTAACAAGAGTGACAGCCAGTCATATTCGGAATATGTTGCTACACTTAAAAGCTTCCTGGAATGTAAGTTACATAAAACTGTCCAAGTAATTCAGGAATCTTTGTCTTGAGAACATTAGTTCCCTTTTTTTTGCTTGTAGTTCCTAGTTGCTGATGGAGACTAAAGCAAGTTCAGGGTTACTCTAGATGTGTGTTATTAAAGTATAGACTTAACAGAAAAAGGTAAGTATTGATGCCTCTTTTGGACAAGGAGCCTGAGCATGAGGAACAGTGGAATTACATAAAGGAGAGGTTTGGGTCCCAGTCGAGTTCTGGTGACTTGTTTGTTTAAATACTGTAAGATGTAGAAATTACATCTGCTAAAAGAATTCAGTGTAAAATAACATAGGCCATGTATTTGGAGGCAAAGTTTATCAAAATGTATCTGATAAGTCTTAATCTAAATGGTTTGGGAACTGAGAATCCTTTAATTTTAAGAGCTTGAGTGTCTCAGAAAATGAGGCACACAAAGATTAAATTAATTGCAGTTTATCAGTTTTCATCCTAAGACATAGTATTTGCAGGCAGAAATACTGCCTTTAGAACATGGAGAAAAGGTAATGGGATAAGACTGGTCATACATTATTTTATGTATATGCCTTCTTGTACACCTAATAATGCAGAAATCAATTAAAATATTCGTAAGTTTAACCCCTTTCAAGTTGAAAGTCAGAACTGAGAAAGTGCTGTGTGCACGAGTTGCTTTGTTGCCTGCACAGGGTACACTTGAATCTCTCCATAGTTGAGTTTTGGTGCCCACTAAAAGCTTCTGGGAGGAGGTTTTCATTCAGAGCTCTGCCAAGATTCCTGGGAGGAATGTATTTCATCATTATCTGCCTCTCCTGCAGTTCTGTGGGTCTTGCATTGAGGATGAACTTTTCCTTTCTCTGTTTTACTTTGTTAGGTGGGGGATAAGGGTGTAAAGCAGGGGGGAATCTGCAGAATATCTTAAATATGAATATTGTCACAAATTAGCATTTGTGACAATGTGATCTGTGTACTAGTGAAGCACAAGGAAGTGAGAACAGTTATACTACCTGATGTAAATGTAGAGCCAATTTAATATTCCTTGTTGGAGTACTTGAAGTTTTCTTGTGCATTTGTAAAAGAAACATTTGCAAAGGGAAAACTGGTTCAGTTTCCAGGTAAAAAGTTGATTGTTTGTATTTTAATACATTATTAGTTTAGAATACATTTATGTACACAGATTCATGAAGTTGTGATTGTTGTTACAGTTTGGAAAGCTGGACAGTATTATTTGATTTGTGATACTCTTTTCATTCTTTCATTCAAGTATAGTGCCACTTCTTGATAGGCTTTGAAAAAGTGTTTGTTAAGATGGATGTAAGAGACAGAGTGCTCTGAAATTAGTTCTTAGAACTCTTCAGCAAGTAACACAACAAATTATGTATTTCTATAGGCAGCTGCAGGTGGTGGCTGCTTTAATGCTTTCTACCAGTGATTTAGGAGCTGTTCCTGTTTCACAGCTTACAATGAGTCGAAGCAGTCCCAGAACATAGACTGCCCACGGGGAAGGATTTTTGAGCAGAATGATGTTGCTGTGAAAAAGGCTTGTCGGTTTAACCTCTCTGACCTGGGCCAGTGCTCTGGAAAGGAAGACACAAATTTTGGCTACTCTAAAGGAACTCCCTGTGTGCTTGTGAAAATGAACAGAGTAAGTGCCTGCTTATTTTATGGTTCTTGTATAAGTGCTCCCAGATACTGTTGTATGAAAATTGACTGTAGAAGAGACTGAAATGTGTGTTCATACTCAAGATATTTGCATTTCTAGAATAGTGTAGTTTACTGAAAGGTCTAGCAATTCTTGTTTTCAGAGAGTAGAGTGAAGTGAGCTTTTTGAGCATTTTACTACTTAAAACTATTGGCTTTGACTACTTGTATCAAAATATATGAATCCCCTGTTTTAAGAAGTGCTTTTGCTTACTGTTCTATTAAACAGATTCTAGACCACTCTGCAAGTAAAGTATGTTTTCCTTCTTGTCTGTGTTCCAGAAATCTTACTAGAATGTAATGCATTCTGTAACTCCTAAACTATGAAAGGTGATGTAAACTTCACAAAGTATTTGACTTTTCAGTGATGTTAGACATTACCTGAAGGGCTGACTGGTTTGAGCCATTAATGTTACATGATAAATGTGAAATAAGAAAACCATCTTTTCTGTTACTCAAGCCAAATAATTACAGCAGCCAGCTATTTAACTTAACAATACTTTAAATCTTTGTCCTAGTTTAGAATTGTGTTCAGATAAAAACAGGATAGATTTAGTCCCTGTATGAACTCTATCATTTAGTGAGAGAAAAGTTCAAATTGAGTCTGTAAAACTGGAAAGGGGGAAAAGATCTGTAAATATTTTAACTTTCTCTTTTTTAGATAATTGGATTAAAGCCTGAAGGAGAACCACGTATAGAGTGTACACCTAAGGTCAGTTCTGAATGTAAGAATTAAGTGTGTAGTTAGTTTTCCTTGTGAGGAGGATTAATAGTGAAGTAATTTATTTCACTTTCTTCCCTTCTTGTTAGAGAATTTGTATTTTTGTTTTTCATCTTACTGTATGTCTAATTTAGTTCTTGTGTCTTTAATTTCTTCAGTGTACTTATAAAAACATTTTTCAGTTCTTGTTTTTTCATCTTTAGATTTATTTGAGTTACCTGTTTTGCTTTAGAGTTGAGGAAAATACATACCTGTTCTTTGTGGTCTTATTTATTTATTGTGAGTTATATTTTGTTTTCCCATTTCATAACCTGTATTTTTATTTTTTCTCCATGCTGCAAGTGCACCTTAGACAATTTTAAAAATGATGGGTAAGACACTGTGTGTGGATAATGTTACTGCTGAAGTGAAAGTTGCCTTCAAATCAAGTATGAATACAATAACAACTGATATGTGCATATTTGTTATGTACTAGTGCATTTACACAAATGTTCTGTGGCAATTGTGATGATTACTTTGACTTACGGGTGTTTTTCCTGGACTCCTTGGGGAACATTGAAAACCTTTTTTTGTACCTTGAGCAAGGGGCAGAGTCGTGTAGGTTGGGAAACTTCATCAGTTAATGAGACAAATACTTGTAAGTGTTTCTGCCTTCATCCCAGGTACCTGTGGTAGGAATAGATTTTAATGTTTGATTTTTGTGGAGTCTTTGAAAGCTCTGATCTCTCCATGACAGTCCATTGCAAACGAAGGCAATTCCATTTCTTATTTGAGACTGATTTCTTTGCTTCTGTTCTCAAAAATCAACTCTACTCTTGAAGGAATTACTGAGTTTTTTAGAATAAAGCAATTAAGCTCTTTCTAGTAGTCTCTTTCCTTCTTTGACTTGTCTAGTTTATCATTTCTTTGTAATGTGATATCCCAAAATGGTCAGAAGTTGGCCTGTAGCTGAGCTATTGTTAATGACAGATTCCCCCTGTGTGGTCACACTGGAAATAATAGTGTATCTCAAGGTGTTTGCTGTTTGCAGTACACAGAGTCTTTATTTTAGTTGTTTAACTATTTAGATCTTTCTTTTGGTTATTTCCCAGTCTGTATTTATAAATAAGATTTCTAGGAGTTGAATTTCATATTGCTGTTTTTGACCCCTGTAATTTTTTATGATCATTTTAAAGAGATGGATGATGAGACGTGAGTTGACTTGGGTTCACATCTCACAAGTCCTCACTGAAAACACTGAACAGGGTCCAGTACATTCCTCTTCATTTCCACCTGGAATACCTTGTGGTGTGTGGCGAACTAATATCCAAGTGATTTATAAAATATTGGTGATAATCCTATTTTATGATCATTGTATTTCTTCAGCTTTCTTCCATGGATGCTCTATGGGACAGTGCTGAAAGCTGTACTAAGCAAATTACAGATGATCCTTTTCTGTCCTCTTAGCTGGTTTCACTGGCAAAAGAATGTTTGATAACAACTTGGTTGATAATGATGGACTTTTTTTTTTACTCTTTGAGATACATTGAAATATATGTGTTTTATTACATCCTCTTTCTCTAAGTACAAAGTACTTACAGAATTTATTGACTGAATATAGAATATAGTTGGCACAGGATTGGGTCCAGGCAGTTCTTGAATATCTCCAGTGAGGAAACTCCACATCTTTCTGGTCAATCTGTTCCAGTGCTTGGTCATCCACACAGTAAAGTTCTTCCTCACATTCAGGTTAAACTTGCTGCTCATCAGTCTTTCATATATTGAGAGGAATTTGGAGAAATGTCTGCCTGGACTTAACACCACCTGACTTTTAAATGGAATTTTAGTTTTTACAAGTCTCTCAGATACAAAATGAGGTTAATAGTTTCTGTCCGCACATCCTGCTGGTCTTCGCCACCTGAAACATCATTTAAGTTTTCCTATGTGAAATTTATGTTCTTCAGGCATTCTCCTGTGAGGTGATTCTTCTTTCTTCTCCCTGTACTACTTCTATGGGATTTTTTTAACTGGAGGTACTTAAAAAGATCAGTGATTTCAGTCAGCACACTTAGAGCTGGGGATGCTTCCCCCTCTGCCCTCACATAGTGGTAGCCGTGATCACTGATTTCTGTGGATTAGGGAAGTGAGTATTTGCAGTGTCAGACACTAATTACAACTGGTTCTTCCTCCTGCACCCTGGAGGAGCTGATCTGCTGTAGTTCTGAGAATGTCCACAGAGAGAAACAACTAACAAAAGACTTGTGTTTCCAAGAAACCTGAAGATCTGCGTTTTAGGTCTTTTGTTTGGGGCTGGAGTTGTGCAGTTTGCATGTACTGAAACATCTTGCAGCAGTGTTCTTTCAAATTAAAACTACCTTTGCTGAAAGCTGGTAATTTTGATGTAATGTTTTTAACTACAGAAATGGAAAAAAGCCTCAGTTCCAAAATACGCCCGTTTCTGCTGGTTAGTGACCATCTTGGCTTTGTATCAGGTCTCACTTTCCAGTGTACAGGAATGAAGAATGGATTACAAGAATGGAATGCCTTGTTCTTGTCAGCAAGGATCTGAGTTAATTTTTTGTGACAGAAATCTCTGTTTTACAGTCTCCACTAATGGATTCTGCTCTTTGTTATGCAATTTCTTCTCAAGTGATTATATAGACCATTCCTTGGGTTTTTGTATATTACTTTAACATCTGGAGAATTATTCTTTCTAAGACACAGTCTTAATAAAGGCCAAGTTAGTGAGGTGGAAGCTTTTCTGTCCAGCTAAATTGTCTGATTTTAGATTTTCTGATTCTCAGCAACTCTGTGGAAAATAAATGATAAGCAGACCAAGTGACAGTCACTAAAGACAGCTTGTTTAGATGTTTTTGGTTTGTTTCTATTTAATTCAGTTAGGGTTATTAATTAGGGTTAATTATTAAAATCCCACCCCCTCAGCAGTTGAGACAGGCAGCTGCACGTGCCAGAATTCCTCTGCTGTTGCACTGATAGCCCAATGCCTATAGAGTTATGACTGCCTGCATGCCTTGTGTTTAGCTGCTCCTGTGTTATTCTGTGTTCTGATATTTAATGGTTATTTCAGAAATGTATTTTAGAAATCAATATTTTCACCTGCATGAGGTTGAAATAAAGAATAATGTTGAAAAGCAACACATTTTGACTTAGTAATTATATTTCCTAGCTCAAGGTCAAACATACTTAATAAATGTATATTGAAGAATTGCAGTAATTTAGACTATGGGAATTTGGCCATATCCTAGAAAACCTATGTACTTTTGAGGAGGTC
Source organism: Neodrepanis coruscans (assembly GCA_013400695.1). Taxonomy (NCBI): domain Eukaryota; kingdom Metazoa; phylum Chordata; class Aves; order Passeriformes; family Philepittidae; genus Neodrepanis; species Neodrepanis coruscans. The sequence continues at coordinate 26,920 of VYZS01033540.1, forward strand.
AGAAGAAGGTAATCTTAAGATGTAGTTTGTTCTTTACTATTTTTTGATCTTACTGCAGCTGCCTTCTGAACTTACTGGGGTATATGTTCAAAATTACAGCTGTTTTATGTTGTAGTATAGAAAAAACAATGACAGTTGCTAATACACTTTGAATTTGTGAATTACACTGAACAAGAAGTGAAATTCTGAAGGCACATTTTGTATTTTGGCTGGGGAGTTGTTTTAATAGCATTTCCCTTGACTAAAGTGGTATATTTATCTTATAAAAAAGAAAGTCGTGTTACCT
>VYZS01033540.1:34340-68057 GCA_013400695.1 Neodrepanis coruscans
GGACTTGAAGAGTGTCTTAAACCTCATTAAAAATGGATTTATACTGATCTGATACCATTCAGCATGCTTTTTGTTGTCTACAAAAGAAAGTTGTTGTTCCTACGATATGCAATGGATATTTTTGTAATAATGGCATGCATTAATACTGAATGAGATGTTCTTTTAAAATACTCCATTACTAATGTTTTAAATGATGCACTTTTAGAGCTGGGGTACCTGGCTTCTTGAAGATATGACTAATTACTTCTCCGTGTGTTAATACTGCCTGAAAGTATTTTAATAGTTGTGAGGGAACTTAAGTGTAGATGTTGCATCTGACAATGAAAAGGACTCGNCCAGTCTGGAACAAGGACTTCTAAACATTGTGAAATTGCCTGTTGCAGGTGCTGATTTTTGTACCACCATGACACCCCACTTGTGTCTGAGTCAGTTGAGGTTCCCTCTCCTGCCATCCCTCACATGAACACACACACCAGGGTCAAAGGGGAGGCTGAAGAGAAGCTCGTTAAGAGACAAAGTCAGCTGTAGGCTTTCTGTAAATCCATCATGCAGCAGATAAGATGATCCCTTGAGGACAGATGACATTTAGCCCTGACTTGCAATTACTTCCAGCTGGAGATGATGCTGCTTCTAGGACACTGGTAATGAAAAGCCTTTCCTTTTGTAATGAAATGTCTCTGTAGTAGTTCCCCAGCAGTAGAGAGAGAAAATCAGGATGCAGCTGAAGAGTAGAAGGAAGAGTAGACTAAAGGAGTTGTGAATCAGTACAGGAACAAAGTCGAGTGAGGAGGGGGGTATTGGTTTTTGTGTTTTTAATCCCCTGCACCCTGCCTCTCTCAGTAGGAGATTTAGAAAGGAAAAATGTATTTCTCTCCACCAAGCCCTGCTAATTAATTTCCTACAATTTTTTAAGCACAGTGTTCCTGGGAACCTGGCACTGAACCTGGATTTGCCTTATTTCAGGATTTTTTCTACATCTTTGTGAAGCTTTGAAGGGAGTGAGTTAATTAGAGCTTGAAGGTGAACAAGAACTCTGCATATTTAAGCATTGAGAGTATTCTTGGGTCTTCTTACAAAATGAGATGGGTCTCCCATGATGGAGAAAAATTGTTTAATCATATTAGGTTTAGCAGGAAAACAGTAGATGCTAAGACTGTGTGGGCAGCTCTGAGTATGGATTTCAAAACATCAGAATGTTTGACACTTTAATCTTAAGTTTATCTTTTTGCAGTTATTCAGAGCCTTGTCTTCCCTGCTGGTGACACAATCATCATCTTCCTAGTTGGGCACTTTGTTAAAACACATCAGCATTCACTAAATCTACTGTCAAATTACTAAAGTTGTTTAATAAATTTGTTAAGTGTTTGTAGTCAGTGTACCTGAAAACCAGTACTTTTTGTCCTATGGAAAAATCACTCTGCTAATATCTACCGTGAAAAATCTTCAATTTAGACAGATTTTTTTCATTGTAATAATAGAATGTTCAAGGCATACATTTACTCAGTTTTGCTTGTAGGTCAAATCTAACTACTTGTTGAGAGGAGAAGAAACTTCACCTACAATGAGCAGAACTCTGGTCTCCCTTTGCTACCAGCTGTTGCAAACTTGGGAAGGGCCTGAGGCCATTGTGTGTATCCCTTCTGTACTGGTAGGGATTAATTTGGTGGTTGTGATTCTTAACATAAAGTCAGGGTTATCAGATGAAGATTATCTGAAGCTTACATGTCACTTTGTAGGTCGTTTGGATCAAATAGGTCTAATAATTCATGACTAAAAGTAAGACTTCTTTGTCTCTTTAAATCTCAGGCAAGCACCTAAGGAAAGCCAAATATGGAAATTTCAAAGTTTGTTCACTAGCCTGTACTTAAATCTTGTTCTGTGGTGCAGCTCGGAACAGTGAGTAGTGCAGTGCGTGTTGCTGTGGAAGCACTTTGATTTTGCATTACCTGAAGGGAATCATTCGGAGTTTAGTTTGGATTTGGCAACAAGTCCTTAAAAGAGCTGCTGGGTATCAGTGTATTTGAAACAATAAATTCCATATTTGATTTTAGAATGTATACTTAGCTGTGTATATTGTGTGTTAGAAAGGATTTCTCACCTGAATTTGCTTTACAGTTGTACGATATGAAAGTGCCCAAATGTTATGTGACTTGTGAGCATATTAATGCTATTTCCGTTTTTCTGACACAAGAGAGCCCCTACAGTGATAACTCCTCCAGGGTTTATTGTCCCTAACAAGGTCGCTCTTAAACCTGCTGTGGCTGCAGATTCTAACTTCAGAAACTGCCACTTCACTCCTAATTACAAAAGGAACAGATGCACTTACTTAACACTATAAATATTTTAATGGCTATTGCTTAGTACCAAGTTGTCTGAACATTTTAAATGTTCTTCTGAATGAGAAAAAGCATAATGTAGCAGAACTTGTGTGACTTTTAGTGTAAGTTGTTTTTGCTTAACTCCTGACTTTTAACTTCTTTTGCCTTTTAACTTTTGGGAGAGGTTAGCATTTAATTAGTTCTTCTCTAATATTGAGACATTGCTTAATTTAAACATTACTTACAAATGGTAGTAAATTTCAGACCTATTGATTTAAATGTTAGTTTAAAACAAATCCACAGATAAGATTACAAATCTTAATGTGCTCTAAAGAAAAACTGCATAGTGGCTCTGCCACCTTTTGAGGTGGCAGGCATAGTAGCAGCCCATTATTTTGTCCTCTTGTTCCCCTACTAAACCCTTAAGCACACTGCTCAATAACTCATGGAGCTGTTCACTTAAGGCCAACTATAGCCACAGGTGTAAAGGTAGGAGTTTTCTGAGGCTTTTCCCCTGGTCCCCCACCCTCAGCATTTCAGGTGACTGAAGCCCAGCACAGTGAGCCAATAAACACAGACAAGTTCAGCTCCTAAAAAAAGCAAAATGGGATTCTTGATCTGAATCTGGTTCGTGACTTTGTAAGAAAATCACCTCTGAAAAAGAGAACGTGGATTCCGACAAATATCTCAGTGACTTCACTTGATACCTTGTATCTGTGCAGTGGCTGGGCCATGGATACCCCTTGAGTGCCTCCTGAGGCAGCTCTTCAGTTGGAGCTGGGGGAGCTGCCTTGGAGGTTCATTGTGATGCAGTCTCATCTCCAGGCTTACAGCCCTTGTGCTGTGGAAGAGAAAAGTTGTGTGGCAGGAGGATGGAAGTTTTGCAAGAGGAGATCCCTCAGCCTGACTTGACAGCTCTATATGCTGTGGATTGAGGAAAACTTCCCCAAAGGTAACACCATAGCTGTTAAGGAGGATATAACATGGGCTGGTGAGGAACTGGAGAAGTATCAGGGAAGGTTTGTAATGCTTCAGTGAATTGTATAGTAACTTTGGGTATAAAGAAGCTGCTTTTTTTTTTTTAAGCTGATAGGCATAGGAGGTTCACAGTGATGCGTTAACCTACTGATGAAGCCTGAAACACCTCATTATTTTATTAGTTATCTTAAAGGACACAAAACCAAAACTCAACCTTGATTATTTAATTTGATTTAATTACTTTGTCAGAGAAGTAATTGGCTACAAGAGTATATGAAAATGCTTGTTTTGAGGGTTTACCTGTAGTAGTAATAGCATCTCACCTAAAGCTGAGGCATTGCAGGGAAATAGTAAAAGATCATTTGGGCACTGCAGTGGTAAGGTACAAATTACACTGAAATGGCAGAGCAAGAGTGATAACTGTATTAAACAAGGTAGAGCAGCTGTTGGTGAATAATACTGGACTTCATTATTTTGTCTGCATGGGAAAAGTTATGATGGTGTACATTGTGTTTACTTCAGCCAAGCTTAAAACTTCCCTTAACAGAACTTGGGAAGGAAAAACCAAACCAAAACAACCTTCCCAGGACTGCTCTGAAGATCTGCAGTATTCTGTAGCTCTTGAACTTTTAACATAGTTTGCAGTGACAAGTGTCTGTGGACCCACTCAAACACCTGGTCAGATTCCTTAATCAGATTACAAATTTGACATTTCCACACTGTTTCTCAAGTGGGAGAAGTAAGGGATAATAATCCCAGATTTTTTCTTACTCCTCTCCTGTTCAAATCTTAGTTCTGATTAATATTAGGAGCAATTCTATTTGCTGTTTTTCCTTTACTAGTGTTTAGGTCTCCAGCTGTTCACATTTGGAAATGTAATTAATAAAAGAGTATCAAAGATCCTCTTTGATGAGACCTTTAGTTCTCAAAGACCATCTGTTTATTGCTGGAGCCCAGGAGGCTGTGTAGGAGAACACAGGTTCCTTCTGGGTGGGGAAAAAGACAAGATCTATGCCTTGCTAACCCTGTCATGTTTTATCATCCATCACACCCAGACTCTCACTTGAGGTGCTCTTTGGGGAACTGCATCCTAGAAAGGCTGAGAAATGCACTGACCTGTGTGCTCTGTGTAGCAGCTTACTGATTTTTGACCATTTGATCTTTTTGAAATAATGTGCAGAGTCTCCAGCTGAAAATAATAGGTATGATGATTGATCTGGATGCTCCTAATGGTTTGATAGCTACCTGGAAAATTAAAGTCTGTCTGTCACCTGTATTTTACTGGATCCATGTGCCTGCCTGCTGCAGTGTAACACTCAAGCAGAAAGCTGCTGCAGTGGATCTCGTGTTTCCAAGTGCCCCAGTGTGTTAAAGTAGGTCAGAAATTGCATAAGATGCCATTACTGGAAACTGCTGTAGGCTGACTTGCATATAACAGCTCAGCAGTGCAACTGGCAAATGCACTCTGACAAACAGAAATGCAGCCATGGCTTAAAACATGACAGGAGAGCTCTCTGAAATCTCCCTAGGACATGAATGGCTGTGGAATCGTGAGATGTCTTTGCCCCTTCAGTTCCTGTTCCTGCTATCTGCCGAGCCAGAGCTGCCTGCCTGGCTTGTCAGGGCTCTCACATTGTTCTTGTCTGCAGGCAGCTCAGGCACAGGGCTCCTTAACTCCTTTGCAAAAGAGACGGTCTCTGTTTTCTGCTTGCCAAGCTCCTCTTGAGAGCAAACATACCTAGTGCTCTGAAATCATGTCAAGTTAAGAATCTGTAATAGCTCTTCCACTGACTGAATGGTTGCTGGTGATTAGTAATGGCCAGTGGGAGTTTGTGGGGGTAAGTGCACAAGTCTCTGCAGTTTTCTGCTGCAGGAGCAGCCACTGCTGTTGAGTTTAACACCAACATGCCCTGGGAGCACTGAGCAGGATACAGCACTTGCATTTTCTCTTTTGTAGCACTGTTTCATAACTTCAGCACGTGCCTGGGTATCCAATTCGTGCAGTATTTTACCCTCTTTATAGGGTTACAAAAACATGTAAATGGAGAGGGGTAAAAAATAATTCTGGAAGTACTTAGTGCTTCACCTTCAGGAGCTCCTCAGTGTGCTCCTTGTGCTGGATGTGCCTCCTGTGCCCATGGAACCAGACTCACTTGGTTAGGAATGTCTGTTGGCCCACTGCTCCATGCCCTTGCACTTTGCTACTTTTTACCTTCAGGGTTTTTTTTCTTTTAACATTCTGAACACTGGTAAGGGCAGTGTCCTGGTTTGGTGTTTTTTTTTTTGTTGTTTGCTAGTGGTATTTTTATAACAGCTTTTTCTTATACAAGTTTAACTGGTTGGATAGAAATGAGACCCCCAGTTAGGGAAGACTATATCCATTAGTAATCAGAGTGGGGTATATTTGGCTGCAATTCTCTTTTAAAATTCTTACAGTATTTTGGAATTATCCTAATTACCTTTTAGTGCAGTGTCTTCATTTTAACTGTGAGTGGCTTATTAGTCAGGAAATACATTGCTTGATGGTTGCATTTTTCCAAAGTTTTGAAATAGGGGTACTCCTATATGAAATGAATTAATATATCTGAGTCTGGCAAGAATTCTTTGGGCTGTGCAGTTATTTCTGAAAAATCTTGAGTAGCCAGGGCTGCTTTATTTCGTTACTACATCTCAGGTGGTATATACTCATTTGTCATCATGCCAATCACCCATTTCCTATAGATAAATAGATGGCTCAGTACCAGCCACCTCAGGAACACACACAATGGTAGAGTTAGATGGGCTGGAAGGGTCTTCACTTAATGTACAAACCTCATCAGGTCTCTGCCAGTGCAAAGGCTTCTTCTCATTTTGCTGCTCAAAGGCTGACAGATGGTGGTCTGATAAGTGCTCTCATACAGCTGACTCAGTTGTTTGGCAATGGACCCCAGACTGAACCACTCCATCACATTCCATCTTAATTTAATGTATTGCCTGATGACAGAAAATGGTAGGTAGGAGATTGGCACAACATGAAATAAAAGTTGGTAAGCCTAGATAGAATGTTTAGAGCTTGGCTTTAGACATGCTAATGAGATGATGAGAAAATATCAAAGGTGAGAAGGCTTAAAAGTAATAACAATAAAAATCCTGGGCTTACATCAGCCTGGACAGCCTGACTACAAACAGCCCACAGCTGTGTTCATTTACATCTCACACACTTCTCTTACTGCAATAGGTATAGCAGCTGCTTCTACAGTTTGCTTAATTTAGTATTAATAATACTTAATGACTTTGTTATGGTAATGTGGAAATGTTATCTTAGTGTTAAGAAGATTATTATTTAAAAAAAATGTTTTGCATCTTTTTCCATCTTGAAGTTTTTGTCTGCAGATTCTCTACAGCTGTTTTTATTTTTTCTCTACAACAGTTAAGGATTTTCACTGTCAAAGATTCACCATCCAGTAGATCTAAACACCCAAGTGTTCAGTTGAATCACTTTTTCCCAGTTAATACCATAGAGATTTCACACACTTCTTATTAATGTCTTCTCCAGTCATGATTACTCTGTTACTGATCATATGCTGAGAATTTTGAAGTAACAGTGTTAAATGAGAGGCTCCTTCTATGGGAATGGCTCCCTGAATTGCATGGATCCACTCAGGGAGTTCATACAAAGACTAACAGTTGGACAAGTCTACTGCTGTAGAATGCTTTAAAAGAAGAACAGCATTTATGAGAAACCATTGGGGTTTGGCCACTTCTTTCTTAATTATTTTTAAATAAAAATAGGCTCTCCAATTCCAGCAGCAGGACACTGCTGACCTACAGTGTGCTGCAAGCTCCGGAATTTCCTATAGACATCCTAAATTCTGATGGAGGCTTTGGGCTGAGCCTTGTTGTGAGAATGGATCATGGAGCCAGGCGCTGCTCCTGAGTGTGTCCGTACCTCTGTGTCCAGGTGGGAGCAAGGACGGGATCTCTGGGATGGGAGCGGGTTCACCCGAACGCCCTGAGCCACCTCCGGGCCGCACAGGGGGCTCGGGAACCGGGGACTCTTGTTCAGGAGGTTCCCCCGGGTGAAGCTCTACTAATTCTCAACTTGGAATGTTTATAAAAAGGTGCATGTAACTGTTGTTTGCCCCCAGGTTCCCCGTCTGTTCGGGCCTCAGGGCGGGGCCGCTCCCTGGCCGGGGCCGCCGCACCTGCGGCCAATTCCCGGGGCGGGGGTCGGTCCCGGGGCGGGAGCGGAGCCTCGGGGAGTGAGGGCAGCGCGGGGCCGGGAGCGCGGAACCTGCGCGGGTCTTTCTGGTTTCCCTGAAAGTTTCAGGAGGAGATTGTGCCTGCTGGGAATGAGAGCGAGCACCGCTCTGGAAGCGCCGGGACAGCGGCGGGGGCCGCCCATCGCCGTGTGTGGGTGAGTGTCCGTGTCCGTGTGCCCGGAACACCGAGAGCAGACGGGAACTGGGCGAATACAGGCCCTGTCCTGGAAACAGGGATGCAGCTTCTTAGAAAGTAGAGGAAAATGGGTGCTCTGATCAGAAGTTGTCATTCTGCAACTGTAGACTTAAAGCACAAGAACTGTCTTAAGACACACGAACACGCAAACACCTTTTTCTGATGCTTAACTAAGGTGTGGTCTTAAAATACGCTGGCAATTGTAGAGCTCCACTTTTTTCCTCCCTCCCGCCTCGAGCAGGGCAGCAGCAGCCGAGTGTCGGAGAGTTTGTGCTGTGCCCACCCCCGGCCCTTGCGGGAAACAGCCCGACCCGGCATCGGGAGCTCCGGGTGATGCTGGAATTTCACTCTGGAAAGTGACATTAAATTGCACTGCTGGGACATTTTCGTGCGGTTTACTCGTTTAAAATGTTCTTCCAAATGTGCCAGGACATTTATGTCCTTGCGATGCATGTTCATTAAAAATAACTATCTTGCCTATGCCAGCAGCTGCTCTAAAAATGCAGTCTGCTGCTTTTTACATAATACGGCCCTACATGGAATTTTTGTTACTTGATATTTGAAAAATAATGGTGATAGATTAATTAAATGTAATATTTTTATATTGTCATTGCTGCATAAGGTGGACTTTGATGTCGAGATGATGAAAACTTGGGTTAGCACAGGTTATTTGAGCCGAAGGAGAGCATTGGTTGCATGGTTTCATGTCTTGTAAAACAGTGCTTAGATAATTTTGTCATTTTATAGCTCTCTTTGCTGCCTTATGCTGGAAGAACACAAACCCTTCTGTTTGCCTACTTCTTCCTTCAGATGTCATCTCATTGTTGCAGGCTTTTATATCATTTCCTGCTCTTTGCCTGGAACAATGGTTTTCAGTTTTTTAATTGGTCTGTGAGTTCTCTGAAGGGCTGGTGAGAGATTCTTGAAACGTTACAAACCCAAGCCTGCAGTGGGTTATCCGGGGGCAGCTGTGAGACCCAGCAGTGCAAACCACTCAACTTGCGGGGTTTTTTCTCTGTCAGACTTGTATTAAGCATCGTGACAGCTGAGAAGTTCTGTGAAATACATAGGAACAGCTTCTTCTGTTTCGTTACCCTTGAACGGTGGTTTCAGGAAGGAGACAGCCCCACTGACACGAGGTTTTTCAGGCTTTTAAATGATTTACGGTCAGAGCAACAGAGCAGGAGTCGGGTGTTAGATCGGGAGCCCCGGGGCACAGACAGGTCCCTCCCCAGGCAGAAGGACGGAGCTGCAGTTTAGCTCCGTTCAGGAGCAACCTACACGGATCGCAGGGAGCCAGGACAGCCCTCGTGACAGGCCACTGTCACAATGAAGTATTATTCACATTGATCTCCTATCCTACACTTGGGGTTGAGACAAAGTGTAACGAATAATAAACCTACACAGTTTGGGGGGGGTTTCTGGTTTCCCTGAAAGTTTCAAGATATTTTTGCTTTCTAACAGAATGTGTGGAATTCAACAAGATACGGTTTTAAAGAGTGTTATTTTTAACCAAGAAAATGGTTTGCTGTAGCACAGAGCACCCTAATGCTGCAGCAGTTACCACTGCTTAGGAAACAGATTTATTTCTGTGGAAAGGCATAAACCAGTTTGTATGGTTTATGGTTGGTTTTTAGGGTTTTATCTGGTTGGGCAGTCCAATTCTAACCAAAAGCATTTGTAATTTCAGAGAAGGTTATTTGCAGACTTCTCCATTCTTAGAGACTTGGCTATTTCTAGGAAGAGCAAACTCTTTTCAGAAAACAGTGAAGGAGCCAGTGTGAAAAGTGCCTTCAGCTGGACATGGAAAGTGAGGGACTCAGAGAACACTCGTAGGTACAGACTGGGTGCATGTCTTGAACAGACAGACAACAGTATCCCCAACAGGGATTCAATTGCTGGATTTCAATATTTATTTTCAAAACACCAAAGGATGCAATATTTCCTCTGTAAAGTCAGGCAGTTCTTTTTTTTTGGTGAGGTACATTCTGTCAGCATTAACCTTCAGCAACCTTTTTCCACAATGTGTTTCTCAAAAACAAGCCCAGTCCTGTTGCCTTGAAATTCTTTTATTCAGTTCTTCTACAGTTAAGCTTTACAATTCTGTTCACAGACAACTGGATGTTTTTCTCCAAAGCATACCCAGCTTTCACCTCAATCAGACTGTCTGCTCCCCACACCCATTTTGCAATGTACAGTTCCCACCTGCAGCATTTTCAGTAAACATGGGATCAATTGAGGATACAGAAAAAGCTTCTATAAAATTTCCATTAAAAAAATAACAAGTTTTTATTTACAAAGTGTTTGCTACTACAAAGTAATATTTCCTATTGGTTCAAATATACTATTTGCTAATGCCAGTGTTCCTATTAGGAAAGTAAAACTTTGTATATGCATTTTTCTTTATATCTTTGTCAGTGTTTAAAGCACATAAAATACTACCACATCCTTTTTTACACTACTCCTAGCTATGTACAATGTGGTAGTAGAAATTAACACTATTTGATCAGGACAAAAAAATCAGCAGAGCTTAATAGCAGACTTTCTGCAAAAATAAAACTTTAGTTTATAATTTATAGGTATTTGGAAAGGAAGAAATCTATGGAGAATTCAAAAATACACAGCAACTCAAAATGAATGGGCGGTTTGGACTTTCCTGAAGACACAGGAGTTTAACACAAGAAAAGAGAGAAAAACTTCCACCTAAGTCTTTTTTATGCCACTACATGTTGGGAGGGGAGGACAGCAACATGAGTAGATTAAAAAAATTAATTAAAATTTCAGTTTACAAACCCTGTTTTGAGTTCAGTGTTGAAGGTCATAAAATAGCTTTGTCCATGACTGGTCTAGTTCTTAAAAAAAAAAAAAATTCATTTAATTTAAAAGTTAGCAGACTTTCAAGTGGTTTCTGCATTTTAAACATAAAAAGGAAGTGTCTCTGCAGTTCACCTCCATGTAGAATACAGTGGATATTAAAAAGTGCTCCTGTAAGGGGAGACATGGGACGGACCTGCCTTTTGCCTGTTGCAGCACCTCCCTGCCAAGGGCTGGGCACAGGAGCCTTCACTCATTGCCGGGGGACTCATCTACTGCCAGATCCTCCCCCAAGTGCCAACAGGCCTGTTCTGGTGTGAAGCTGTGCCTGTACTTGCTGGCTGGTTACTCCTGGTGTGGAGGATGTGCAAACACAGGGGCTGCTGCCTTGGTCCCAGGGCACTGTTTGCAGTCAGGGCCTGAGGAACAAGGACCAACTCTCATCCTGCTTCTTACAGCTTTGTTCGAAGTAGGATCAGTTTCTTCACAGTAGGTGCTTGTGAGATACAGTGTCATAACATTTGCATATATTTCTCTGAAGTATTTTTCATATATACAGCCTGGCCTTTAAGATAAGGGAATGTGCCAGAAACTTGTACGATGGGTTGTGATTCAGCTGGTGTTTTCCTGGAAAAGTTCTAGGAGATCCACTAAATCCCTGCACTAGCACAACCAAATCTACTAATTGTTAAAGTTACATTAGCAATTTAACAAACTTACCAAAAAGCCTGAGACTCACTTTGTGGGCTTCACCTTTTCTGATCATCATTTTAACTTTTGTGGCCTTTCAGAGTAACTGTATGTGACCCCAAAATGTCATCAGGAAGGACTGGATATGGTGTGTTTTTATCTCTGGCTGCCTCTTTGGGCTTTGCCATTGCTGCTTCATGGACAGCACAGTGGACCAGGACCAGGCAGTGCTGGGGGGTGAATGTCTGTTTCACTCAGCCTGGATTATGAGAATTGGCTAAAACCAACTCACTATTCAAGACCCATTTTGTCTTGGAAAATGTTTCTGCATAGATGAGTTTGATTTGCATCTACAATTGAATTAATTTTACATGGCTGTATCCTGCTATCCCATGGTGTCCATGTATTTAAAGTGTCTATGCCTGGAGAGTTTGAGTACTTAAGAATGGCATTTAGAGAAGTGAAGATTTAAGTGATTGCCACTTACTCTAACCAATACAAAATACTAAGAAGAGATGCAAGGTTTGGGCTACTGGGAGGTTCCTGTGTCTGCCTGGAATTATGACCCTCTTAAAGAGGCTGACCTGATCCAGGTTGGTCTGCTTTTCTTCTTAGATAAATGAAGTATTTATTTGCTCCATATGGTTCCTAAGCAGGAGCCTTTCTCCTGGGATTTAGATGGTTGGATCTCAGGTGTTACTTCTGCCCAATTTTCCATGCAGTTTACATGGAAATCCTAAATGTTAGATTCTTGTGTACTGTCAAAAATATGGAAACAGAAAGAAAACATTTTGGCTTTTGCTGATCTTTGGGGTAGCCAGACAAGGCAGGAGTATTAAAGGTATGGAGTGAATGTGCATTCCCTGAACAGCTGTGATCAACAGCCCCTCCAGTTGTTACCGTCAGACTGCTGTGATGAGCATTCCCTGCCCTCACTGTCAGTGCCAGCTGGGTGAGGGGTCCATGAAGGCCAACTCAGGCAACCAGACTGAAGGAGCTGGGAGGTTCTACACACAGCTCTGCAGTGTAAGGATAGTAATCCTTAGCAGAGGGAGTGAAAAACTGGAATTAATGGTTGTGGGTATTTTTTTGGCAATATACTGGATCCAGGGGAGTAGAGTTGCTCACAGCCTCTTAAAAACACTCACCAGACTAAATTCTAATAGCTAAATAGGAAAAAAGATAATCTGATTTGGGAACTTTGTTAAGTCTAAGGAATGAGAGTTTCAGGAAGTTTTATGGTATCAGGACTGGGTTATGTGAACACCTGCCAGCAGAATATTAAGTGTTTAGAGCTGTTCACATGCTCAGGGAGGTGTGTGATGGCCATGAATTACCAATGACTCAGTGTTGTACTGCTCGTAGACAGAGTTCAAGAAGTGGCACATTTTAAAGAACAAAGACTCCATAAGCTGGTCCTTATCCTCCCCCCTGTTCCCCAGTAATGCTGCAAGAGGCACTGGGAGGCTCACGCACCCTTAGCCCAACTGCAGCAGAAGGATGTTGCCTCAAAGGATGGCTAATACTAGAAATTTTTAAATCACAAATTCATAAAGCTTATGTGGTTATTCCCCATATTCATTACATCTGGTTATTTAATATACTGATGTTCCTGAGAGATTCTTGTAATGAAAAGAGGTAAATGAGGTGCAGGCAGAAGAGAACTTGTTTTGTTTTCTTTATACCATTCCCTGTGGTTACTGGCTTTGTTTTTAAATGAATCCAAAGCCCAGACATCTTTAGCTCACTATTCTCAATCAACTGGATTATTTTCAGCTGAAAAGAGCCAGTTAATTATAACAAGGAGTACTGCCCAGAGTTCAAATGTAGTTAAGTTTCAGTCATGCTCATGAATTAAAATGGTGGATGTGGTCAGAAGAAAGAGCACTTGAGATGTAAAACCTTAACTGTGGATTCTAAATTGAAGCAGCATTTCATGTCTGAACCTGAAGATCTCAGGCCTTTTACATAATGTTACTTCAGGCTGACGTAGTGGATCATCAAAAGTCCTTCTGTGGGAATTTTGTATATTGAGCAATTTCCAGCTGCTTAAAAGGATTAGGGGTATTTACAAGCTGTAGTTAAAAAACTAAACACCCTTAACCAAAGTGGAAACATCTACAGTGTGGCTTGTACGAGATTTAATGACATTAGTTTGTCATACCTTCAGTTAGACTGGTATCATTTCCTTAGATACACACACCTTCTGAGATTAGATGCATTGTTGCCATTAATTCCAGTGTTAAAATGATAAGGCTGGTGCACTTTAGTATTTTTAAAAGCTAAAATACACAAACAGTATGTCAGATTTCCACATACCAGAAAAATACTGTCTCTTACTCATATTTTTTCCTCTAGTTAGTGGCGTTGTCAAGTTTTTCTAAGTCAAATTTATATTTTTCAAGCACCACAAAGTAAGATCAGAAATGAAGCTGTTTACTGCAACATAACTATAAGAGCATTCACACAGCATTCTCCTGCTTGCTGCCAAGTGCCTTCTGAATGTACAACCAAGAAAGTGTTCCAAGACACAGAAACATGTCACTTAAATTTATCTTAAACAGAAGTTGCATGAAAAGTGAAATGTTAACTTTTTCTTGTAAGAAACATCATCTAGTACTAGTTGCTGCTTGTTTCCCACCAGTGAATGCCAAGGGTATTACACAGGACAGGAGAGGAATAGACAATGGGAAAACCAGTCTTGCTCCTGACCATTTTATTCTGGCCAGTATCTGCTGCTGGCTCTCAGCAGCAGGGAGGGCCTGTGTGAGCACAACCACTGCCATGAGCTTGGTGGGAGCTGTGAGGTGACTTAATGTTCTCAACCCCCTGTTACTCACAATTGCTCAGTGCTCAGATCAGATGCAACACCTGCATTTTGTGAGGTCTTGCATTTACTTTTTTGGTTTGAGGTTTTTGTGTGTGTTGTTTCTTTTTTAAATATGTCAGCTAAAATCAACAGGAATGATTGAAAGGCTTGCCTGAGATCATACACCAGTGACTAGGGCTGGGTAAGGCCCAAAATTCTCCTGGTTCCCAGACTTCAGTGTAGCCACAAGACTGCAGTGCTGGAGTTGAACTTCATCCTCACTGGAACTTGGCACAAGGAAACCCAAGGAAAGAATTTACTTTTGAAGTCTCTTCTAAATGTTCTAACTTGTTTTGTCCTTTGTATTCAGCTAGTCCAGGAAAAGTAACTTTTAAAGGCTTGGTTCAACAGTCTGAATAAATGTTATGTGCTCCTAGATTTTTTGTATTTTATCTTTAAATTTGATAGCTTGAGGTTTGCCAGAAAGCAAGTAGCTGTGCAGGCTGCTGCTTTGAAGGGCACAGACATCAATGGAATAAAAGTATAATTGAAGATCTTCCTCCTGTAAGGCAAAAAGTACACTGACTGCTAATAAAATACATTCCATTTCTGGGCAGGAAGCTTTTTTTCTGGGTTCTTGTAGTTCAAAGTGCTGCTCTTTAGGACCTGTTTAATCTTTTGCTGGCTTTATTTTTTGCACAGATCTTGAATGGGAAGTATGAATAAAGTGTAAAGTTGAATGTGCCCATATTATGTTGGGGGTAAGGGGAAGGATAATTATTCTTTCCCTCTGTACAAGTGCCTTAAGATCCTGCATATATAAGGTGTCTTCGATCTGCCCTCTCCAATGAAAGCTGACTAACAGGACAGATTTTGAAAAAGCAATGGGTTTTTAAGAATAAGTGGCAATCTGTTAAAATGAAATGCCATTCATATAGCTGAAAATTGCATAATAACATGCCTGGAGTACCTCTTCCCCTCTCCCCCTGTTTCAAAAGAGAGACAACTTCACTCAAGTGCATTGACTCTCTCAGCAAGAATATGATTTTGTATTTGTAAAGCTTTTCTTGGTATAGAGGTAGTGCCGGGGATTTGGTCTAAGTGAGGTGGTGTAAAGCCTGTGAGCCATGAGCACAGGACAGTCTTAACAGTCTTGCCCAGGGGATAAATAACATGACAGGCATATAGGAATTCTTTTTGTGCATTTACAGCTCAGTTGTGTGAGCTGGGTACTCTACTTGCTCAGTCAAGAGCTCTGCCTACATACTGATGCCCCCAACTGTACCTCAAGGGCAGGAGTTTGAGCTGTCTCTGAGTTTTTACCTGGATGCTTTAGTTTTTAATGTAAACATGCAGAATGTTTGTCTGCTCCTCACAGGTTTGTCTGTCCTGGGTGCAGCTGGTCCTGTGCTAAGTCCTGTGCACAGCCAGGCAGCTCTGGAGCTGGAGGCTCATTTTCTCTCTGTACTCCAGGCTCGGTGCTTTTGGATGTTTGTGGCCTGAGTGCAGGTTTGGCTGCAAAGGGTGATGGGCACAGCCCGGGCTGTGAGAGTGACAATGGCAGCAGCCCCGGGGGGCTGTTTGCTGCCACGGTTCGGGCAGCAACAGGAGGAGGAGCTGCCTCCTTCCCCAAGGCAGTGACAGCTGAGACACAGGGCAACTATTACAGAGAGGATAAAAACTGAAAAATAACACTATTTTAAACTGGGTTTACCTAATTAAAGTAGTTAACTTCTAGACTAGTTAAAATCCTGGATGTTAGAACACCATGGGAAGAGAACATCTACAGTGTGTCTTGCATTGATATTCAAGTTTGTTTTTTTAAAAAGGTCTTTATCATTGGATGTGATGTTGGCTGTGGAACACACAGCCTCCTGCTGCAAGTCTAATTTAACAGTTCAGATGGGATTCGTGTTGTGTAACTTGAGCCACAGATTATTTTAAGTTTGATACAATTTTAAAAGGTGCATCAGGGTGAGTGCAACAGAAGTTACTAAAAGTTAGTCTGTCATAATCCAAGCTGCCTAGAATGCAAACCATGAAATGATGTACTGTTGACATTTTATTTTTTCCCCTAAGAACCTCAGCCTATGACTTTAAAAAAAGTTATGTGCCCTGCCCACCCCACATTTGAAAGCACTGCCTTGAAAACATGCTGCCTGAGATCCTTAACATGGTGGGAGGCTTTCTGGAAAAAAAACAACACATGCTCTGACATCAAAGGGATTATATAAAGTTAGAACAGTAAAGGAGAAGCTACACTGGATACATGTAATCTAGAAATACAAGTTTTTACTTTTTTCCCTTGAAAAAAGCTGGTGCAGAGAATACTGTTTGTTTTTTCCTGGCTGTTTTAATAATGGCTAAGAATACTTATTTATAATAAATTAGGTCTGCGGTATAAATGAACATATGAACCTTTCATACTAACATTACCGGATTTAAACTATTCCAAGATCCATTTAATCACTTGCAATTTATATTACTTTAAGAATCTTCTATACACCAAGTTGAACAGAAAAAAGCAACCATTCTAACAGCCCCTTTTCCCTATAACCATTTCCATTTAAGATAGTTTTAAATAGCTTTTTTTTAGCACATTTGCAGGTGCTCTCTCTCCCCCTTTGTCTAAAGGCAGCACAGCCAAAAGACAATGCAAGAATTGGCCTTTGCTGACTGACTCTGTTTTCTTCTCCATCTGATAAAGACAAGGGGAATACAGAGACTTGAGTCCCAAAATGGAAAAGGTGAACTTAATGTTTGCTTTGCCAAATCTCTGGGGACTTTGTTCTTTTCCTCAGTTATAGCTGATAAAAAACACTTTCCTCTGTCTCTACATGTCACTCTGTGTTCAGTTACAAAAAGTTTTCCATTTCATTTATGGATAGATTTGTTTTGAAGCTTCCGTTTTGCTTCACTGAACACAGTGCAAAACAAGGCAAGAAACCACTAAAATCCAAACAGGAACTCCAATTAAGAATATTTGAGCAGCATTTTGTCTATTCCATGTTCTACTGTCCTCATTCTGGGGAGGAAGAATCCTCATCTTCATCCTCTTCATCGTCATCATTGAAGGAGCACGGCGTCTCCCCCCGAGAGGCTGCACTGCTCGACTGCTGACTGCTTGGGGCAAGAAGCTGCCCAGTTGCTAAGGCCACTTCAGCATCCAAACACAACCCTGGATTCTCACTATCAGAACAACAGAAATGGGGAAGTTTAGAGGGTTTCTCAGGAGGTTGTAAGCTTTTCTTTTTGGTCTCAGCTTTTTCTTTAGTCAAAGAAATGCTGCCAACAAGGAAAAATCCCAAAGCGATACAGTAAACAGGTATTAGTTACAAAAAGGGAGAAAACACTGGAAAGTTGCTTAGAAAAGGTTATTGGGTGACTTTTCATAAACAAGCAGGATTGCTCAAGCTGAAGAAAGATTAAAGAAGAAATCCATCACAGTTTTGTCAATACACAGAAATGGTTGCAACAGGAAACAAAGCTATTAAATGCTATGGCAAAGAACCTGTTCCAGAATAATCCCTATTTCCAAAGCATGGCTGTTGAGGTGTATTTTGGAGGAAGTTTTTGCTGCTGGTGGTGGTTTTAAATTTTGAATGATTACCAGACTGTGTGGACTAAATATCCTTCACAAGAGCTTAAGCACCAGTGCCTTTAGACACCAGACATTCTTTTGCATTCTTCAGAAACATTATCATGTAATTACCCATTTGCAGTCCATCCCCAGACAGGAATTTAAGGTTAATTAGGAAAAAGGGCTCAAAAGTGATTCTATTCTTGTAAAACATAGGTATAAAATAGCTGCTATGTTCAAAATTCAAAGCATGTTGATTTGACCTTTCAAATATAATTACCAAGGAAGAGAGAATTTAAGACTTTTTCACAATCAAAATGAACCTTTGTAGGAAAATAGCTCAATTCCTGAATTCAAATGGTATGACATAGTGAAGTTCCTGAAAGTACCACAAGCATATATCCTTGAATAAGAAATTACTTAATTTACCTTGATCTAGCATTGTAAGTGCCTCCAGCTGCCTCTAAATGTGCAACTGCTTGGGCTGAACTTGAAAGTAACCCTTGGTTTATCCATGAAAATCCTGCAGACATATCTAGAAGAAAGCATAACAGTATTTATGACAGTCACTTAGATTTTTAACTCCCTTTACAATCTTAAACTTTGCAGTTGGGATTCCACAGTTTAGTTTAGAAGGTACCAGTAGCTCAAGTTAATTTTATACTGTAGATGTGTCCTATTTAATCAAGATGAACTTATACCCACGTTTGTGCACTCCAGCCTTGCACTCCCCCCACCCCCTCAGAGTTTGCTTTTTTTCTCTGAAGCTTTTCCCTCTGTCTGAAGCAGACTCTCCTGGCTGGCACCTGTATGGAGTCACAGGTATCTGAAATAAGAGTTCTGGAGTCCTTTATGGAAACTCACTGCTACAGACTGACCCTATGAAATGCCCCAACTGCTCCTGCAACCCTTGGGGAAGCTACAAATGGAACTGTATTTGTTGGGATGAGAGGTACTGCAGTGAAGCACCCAGGTGGTCTGTATGTCAGTTGTGTGTCCTGGTGACCCAAGACAGTTTCATCCTGCTCTCTCATGGCTGGCTGTGGTGCAGCCCCCTAATCCACTCTGCCTTCAGGCAGAGCTGGCTGTGGACATGCATAGACCATGAACCAAGAACACACTATACACGTGTGACATGGAAGGCAGTCTCCTCCCTGGGGACAGGAAATGTTGGGGTTAAGACCATTAAAATGGTCTTGCAATTATGTTGAATTTCTTTAGGTAATTTGTTAAATGTGTCTTTGTTCGCCCTGAGGGACATGAACAGGTTACTTACAACACTCATTGTACTTGTTTTCAAATTCTCTAACAAGTAATGCCTGTCAGTTGTTCCCAGTTATGCACATTTTTGCCAAGAGAATCAGCAAAACAAGTCCATTGACCCAATTACACTTATGGGAACTGTTTTTGGGGGAGGGTGTTTTTAGTTTGTTTCCTAGATAAGGTATTTCTATTGACCCTCCCAAATTCCATCCTGACACAAAGTTATCAAGACTGTCTAGTTCTTTTCCATGATGCTTGCACGTGTTTCCAGCTGGAACTTACTATTAAGTTCTGTTCCTACCTGAACCTCTGTTCTGTATAACACAGTGGCCATAAAGTGGGACTGTACTACTCATATTTATTTAGAATTGTTCTGTGGTGTCTTTCACTAAGATTGTGCTAAATGTAGGTTTGATATTACAGAGAACATGTTCTGACAGCTTCCTCCTGTCTCTGCAGAAGGAGGCTAAATCGCTTGGAATGCATTGTATTTAGATGAGTAGAGATGTACCACAGTGTTGTTTCCTGGTGTTTTGAAGGAGTGTACCCGTGTGTACATGTTTCATATTCTAGAAGAGTAACAAGACACTGCAAGTAATCTTGTGGTTTATTAACATCTTTGGATAATACCCAGTTAGCTTTTCTTTTTGAAGAGCAAGCTAGAAGAAAGTGTGGATTTTAACAAGGCAAAAAGGTGGTTCATAGATGCATATCCTTGTCTTGTATTTTCACTGCTTTGTATTTCTAAATTCTATTTTCCAGGGGGCTCTGAGGAGCCAGGGAAAAGAAGCTTGTGGAAGGTGGGGAGTTAAAGCCATTTCCAGTGTGGAAATGTCTGTGAAAATAGTCTGCCTACAATGAAAAGACTTGCTGCTTCTAGCAGTGTAGATCAATTACTAACAGCTCCATGTATGAACCAGCTTGGAGGAAGGTGGTACAGTCCAGCCTGAGAGTGGCATCCTTATTATGAACTAGGCACCTCTTGCAGCAGATATACTTGGTAGTAATTTGTACTTCACATGAGAAAGCTCTAAAGCAATGTCCACAGTTGCTGTGGTAGTTAATGTGCACGTGCTGCATGGGGTTGCTGTTGACAGCTCAACGAACTCCTTCAGTCAGGGGTACTCCTGGCTCTGGAGTTCCAGCTCCAGCCTGTTTTCCAGTCAAGGCTTAATGTACAGGTAAGCAGCAGCACTTCTTTGTGCAGGGAATTAAAAAAGAAGTGTTGTAGTCTAGAGGTTCTAAACTGCACCCCTTTCTCTGCCTCTCTGTATACCTTAGTGAGATACATAAAGTGGGATGTTTTTTCTCCAACTGTTGGTGCCTCAGAATTTTTACTGCCTACTTTTTTTTTCATCTGTGGTCTCATTTCTAGCAGTCAGGACTCACCTAACAAAGGCAGGATTTGGTTTTGTGTGCATTGCCTGTAGTACATGCATGGCTCAAAAAGCACAGGATGGTACTTTGGATACGTTTCCACAAGTTTATGCTTGTCTGTCTGTGGCGTATTTCTCTCTTCCAGCAATCTCACTCCCTCCTCTACACTTGAGCTGGTCTGGTTTGAGCCCTTAGCTAGAGAGTTCTACATGTTTGTCAGAAACTCCTCTGCCAGGTGAAAACCCTGCAGTTCAGTACCTGGAACCAGCTCAGGGAGAGCACACAGGAAAGTACCTGTGTCAAAATGAAATGGGCCGGAATGTGTAATTAGGATTCTGCCCTGGAGTGCCCTCTTAAGCTGGTGCACGCACTGTATTTTAGACATCATCAACTAGGAGAGTCAAGCAACAGAAAAGCGTGTTACAAACAAAATTTAAGGAGCAGCACCTCTGAGCTGATTGAAGCAGCTGAATGTAACCCATTGCCTCAGTGCAAGTTGAGTAAAAAATAAAATCAATGCATTTCCTGGATTAAAAATCTGTGTATGTTTCTGGCTGCTGGTCTGCTACTGACTGAGGAAATACTCAGTAAATAGTGTAATGACACAGGGTTTTGTGCAAATGTAAAAAAAGCCTGTTCTCTGAGGGTAAATTAATGCAGATTTAAAATTTAAAAAAAATTGTAGTTTGATCTTCAACACATAGGAGCAATTAAGTAACTTAAGCACTGCAACACAGAGAGATGTGGGTTCTACTCCTTTCTCCTTTCTTAAATTGCTGATAAATCACGAGTTGAACGAACCTGCGAGGAACAAATCAGGATTTCTTTCAAATTCTCTTTTTGGTACCAGTGGGGTCCAATTTCAAATTACACCAGGGAGTGTAATTTCAAAATTGACCAAAAATAAGAAATCTTAGTTTTAAAATCCCCAGGACAAGAGGACCAGGAAAACACAAACAAGTGTTGATAAACATAAGCGCATTTGATGTAGTTTAAGGACCATCATTTACCATTTAAGGATCATAAGTACCATTTAAGGAGTACTAATTTTATTGAATATAACTGAATCTATATCCAGCAGTGTTTTGGCATCACAAATTTTAAGAAATGGTTTCATTCTTAATTCCCTCACATAGTAAAATCAAGAATACAAATGCACATGTTCAACTTCCTGACTACTTACCTATAATTTTCTTAGTGAAATAAAATGGCTTTTTTATATAAAGCCTGTATTTAAAAGATCCTGACATGAAGATTAAATGTTGCCAAAAGAAGGGAATCAAATTTATGGAAGTTTTAAAAAAATTAAGTCAAATGTTTGAAGTTTCCAAACTTCCTGTGTGACAGACACAGTTTTATACTACTGAATTTAACAAGACAAGCGCTCAGTCAACAGAGAAGTGAAGGCAAAGCTTTGTTCACTTTCCTCAAAACCAAAGGTCTGTAGACAGAAATTCATTGGGTAACACTTCCTTTACAGATAAAGTCCCTCCAGAAACTTGAGAAAATGTTGGGCTAAGTTTAAGCTGTGGTCAGAGCAGGAACATACTCTGACAGGAACTAAAGGAAGCGATTACACATTTTAGCAGCTCTGGTCCAATGATGCAACACTGAAAAAGTTCTAGGTTTGAGTCTATTTAAGCATGACCTGTTCAAACAGGGGAGGCAAAAGCCTCTGCATGGGACACCTGTCCTGAACTCTTTGGAGCCTCTTGTTCCATTTAGAAAAGCTCAGTTCTCAGGTGGCACTTGCTGGCACCTGAGGGATAACACTCAGCCAGTTCAAGATGCTCTTTTTCCTTCTTTTTCCTCAACTTGGGAGGAGCTGCCTGCTTCCAGTTTGCTCCTCCATACATCCAGTTACTCAAAATTAATTAATTAATGTGTGAAAATCTGTTCTTGGTATCAATTTAGTTATTTAAGAAATAATTTCTTCATAATGCAGCTCACTCAAAAGTTTGCTGTTATAAATCAGTGTGAATTTATTTTACAGGAAAACTATGATCAACCTTCCAAAATTAACAGTAAAACAACCTTATTCAACTATTATATACCTATGTAGGTTAATAGAATGAAATTTCCTCCAGTTAACTAAGGTCATGGATTTGATCAGGAACAATATTTAACAGTCCTCTCTGACTTACCTGTGATGTAGCCTTCTAAAGCTTTTGGCACCAGTGACTTTGCAGTTCTTAAGTCCTCAGCTGAGCATTTGCCTGCTTCAAGCCCAAAGGACATTCCCATTCTCTTCAGCACCTCACTGTCATCATGAATCTCGAAAGTGTTATCGAAATTAAAGAGGTATTCAAATCTGCAGGGAAAAAATGAAAAGTGAGATGGTTTTCAAAAGAGCACAGTGGTGCTTTTCTTGACTATTCCTTTTCTGGTTTTTTTTTGGTATGCACTGAGGTAAGTGTCTAGATTCTTCGTTTTCTGTAAAGGGTCCTTAAGGAAAGAGAAGTGCAACAAATGCGTTCTCTCTCCTGCCTCTGTGACTGGCCTGCCCACAGGGTTTAAAATGGCACTTTCTCAATTAAAGTAACTTCACCTCTGCAGGAAGAAAGTCTAAAATTTTCAGCCTCATTAAGTAGATTCAAAGGGGAAGGGGGAGGCCTTTTTAAACATGAACCTTCATTTGCACTAAAGCCAATAAGGTCACCTGCAGCCCTGTCACCAAAATAACTGTTTTGTTTTTGCTTCTTTTACATTCCACTTTCT
This sequence comes from Neodrepanis coruscans, assembly GCA_013400695.1. NCBI lineage: Eukaryota > Metazoa > Chordata > Aves > Passeriformes > Philepittidae > Neodrepanis > Neodrepanis coruscans. The sequence continues at coordinate 57,325 of VYZS01033540.1, forward strand.
GTTCTAATATGCAACACTCCTCCTGTGAACTGACCTATTTACCTTGGTATAATTTTGCTTTTTTGGATGCAGCCTGCAAAGCAGTCTGTTCAAGTCCTGTGTGCTCACAACCACCGTTTTTTGCTGCAGGACTCTCAAAACGTTTTTCATTGCATATAAAAGTGGAAATCTTGATATAAACTGACGACAGCTTTAGGAAAAACAGAGGCATCTAGAGTGGCCTCAAGCTACGATCACAGGCAGGGCCAGGCATTAAAACATAAGGCTGATTCCCGGTACCTCATTTTCTGCTGGCAAAACCTTTATCCCTGGAAAGGCAATTCATCCATGAGATATAATCTCTAAGAGATAACTCACTGGCAGGTCTTCCATTTGCTCTCCAGGCTCACATCACATGCCCACTTTCTTGATAGTTTTTTTTTTTCTAATACTTGTTTTCTTACACTTGGAGCCAGTAAGCTTGGAAGTGTTACAGCTTTGGTGTTTGTACACAGAATTTTCATTTGGTAATATAATGCTTTTTGCTGAGCATAATTCTCAGTTACAGGCACCATTTCTTTTATGACTCATACCATGTTACTTGTAAAATCTTGTTTATGCACCTGTATTTAAGCATAACCACATTAAGAGGGAAAATAAGACGTGTCGCTGTACACCATTGTACCACTGTAACTGGTACAATTACATTCCTGCTACCTGGACTGGCACAGCTCACAGGACCACGTAGAAACAAGCAGGTATTTGTGGGAAATTTCATTCTGTTCTGACTGGATTAAAGCTTGTCCTTGCACAGGAAAAAGCTTATGGGACAAACTTATGTTCCTCATGATACTAAATCACCTTCATATTTATGACTTTTCCAAACAATTACGTTCCTTTAGAAGATCCTCTGTAAATACAATTTTGAGTACCTAATGCTGTGAGCTTTGCTCTTCATCAGACTTATTAACATCAGTGCTTTACATAAATGTCAGCTGAAGAAGAAAGGAAAATGGAAGCCCTTTAAAGTGGCTGTTGGGACTGGAACCAAGAGCAGGGCAGGCACTCAAGCTGACTAGTACTGGAGTCAGACAGCACAAATACTCTCCAATAAGCTACAGGATGTGAATTTTCCAAACTGAGTCACCACTTCTGCTTATTGCCTTATTTAAGAGATCAATGTAACAGTGGTTAAAACACGAGCAGATTCTGGCACTGTTTATCTACATACTGCTGCTGCCACTAATCAGTTGGACAAATAATAACCACAGTGGAAAGCTTGTTTAATTTGGGTCATACACTTAATGACCTCCAGATGACAGCAATACCAAAGCTGGGTTATATAAACTGAAGTATCAACAACTTAAATAATTTCGATGTGCTCACTTTTACGAGCAGTGTTTTCATACAGTTGGAGACTGTAGAAGTGTGTTACACTGCTCTAGATCCCAAATGCCAGTTTAACTTCTGCCACCTCCAAAGCAGCAGTTCTGGAGTTTCAGTATGAAATTGTTCAACTTTTTAATACCTTCAAACCTAAATGTAGAGCCTGTTTAAAAGTGCAGAAAGAACTATACAGTATGACTATAAGTGTATAATTATGCTAAATCAAAATTGATCCTAAAATTCCCAACCTGGTGAACTGATGGGAGTATTCCAAAAGCTTTGTCACAGAATGTATTGGATTTCAGTCCGATTTTGTACAGCAATTCAACTTTAGAGTATTGTAGTTTTGCATGTGGGTGCTGTGGTTACTACAGACTGTCTGTTTCTGCTGTCTGATTGACTTCAAGTTCAGTACAGGATTTGCACACCAGAATGAAACCTGCAATCTACAGTATTAAAGCAAAGCCAGCTATTTTCAGCTAATGAATGAGTTGTGATCTACTTAACAGTTAACGCAACAGTACCTCACACTTCCAGCCATATTTTCACAGGATGAAGAGCACAAGCACCCAGAATTAGGTAACTGGAAGACCTTCAAATTAATATGAATGCAACTATAGCACTTTGCTTCCAGGGAGAGTATTTCAAATTCCTGTGTAATTTCCTTCAGAGAACTAGGTGTCACCTTTTTGCTGCTAAAAGACACTTTCAAAGTTGTTATCATCACCTCTAGGATGTTACTTTTGTGTCACATGGATCACCTTGTGTTTCTGACTATACATTTTTATGGCACATGAACAGTAAATATTCAGAAGCACTTAACATAGCTTTATTAAAAGGTAGTGCTGTCCCAGTATGTAGTTTCAGTCACTTATTTCAGTGAATGCTCTTGGAAGTGTCAGCCTGAAGTGCCTTTTACAACAGTGAAAGTCAGCCTTTTTTGACTAGTGGTTGTAAAGCAGTGTTGATAAACTCATTCCTATTACTACTGCAGTTGCATTAAATAATAAAAAACCCCAACAAAACAAAAGCAACCCCCTGAAGTGATAGTTGCAAATGTAAATACAATAATTAATTTTAGTAAACTAGAAAAATTTCCCTCATTTAAGAAGGATTCCTGTCCCCAAAGAAAATAAAATTATAAAAATTGATTCCATAAACACTCACTTATCACTTGATATGCTGCAATCTATAATTGTTCTTTTGCTTGTGTTGACTATTAAGAAAGGCAGCTGTATTGTGGAGTTCAAAGATGGAGGACCTTGATTTTGCTGTTCATTTTGCTGATTTCTTTGTACTAAGTTTTTAAATGCTATTTGCTGTAAAAAGAAAGAAAAAATGATCACTGACAATAAAAGAGGAGACATCAGTGTTTCTAGGAAATGAAACTCCACAGGTCTTATTTACCAACTCTTCAATAATTTTTTGTCAAAAAGTAAGCTGTGGCCTGACTTAGCATTGAACAGAAGTTAAATGCAATCTTTTCATACATATCCTATTAACTATGCCCCTCTCACACTCCTTGGAGAAGAATCAAGAAAGGGGCAAGAAAGCTTGCTGGAGAATGATTCCCCATTCCTTCTAAAAAGGCACCGGAGTCAGAGGTCTTCTCTGTTACTTTTTAAACATAATTACCTCAGATTAGGAGCTAGTGACACTGAAACAAAAATTAAAAATTCCCCTACTTCCCATGGTCTGTATTCACTTTCCCCTCTCATTTATCACCCTTTCATCTCTCCAAAAAATTAGTTTTGAAGTTCTCCTCTACAAGTTATAAACAGGTGCTGTTTGTGACATCACTTGCTGTTCTTTCTTGTACCTGACTGCACACGTATGAAAATGTGTGGGTTTAGGAAATGTTACTTGAGGGACTGGAAGTCATTGTATTTAACTCACGGGAGACACTACTTAACCCATGTAAAGGGAAGAAGATGGATAGGCAGAGTCCCAAATTCCTTTGACAATTAATGTAATTGGGGCGATAATGACAGTTGCAGAGAGTAAGTGTGTCAACTGCCATTTTTGGACTAGAAGTTAAGAGGGCCTGAGTTGCCTTATTTTCACCCACATAATTTCATGTGGAGAAGCTGCTAATGCCACTTAGGAAAGCCTGTGGCACAGGGGTGCAGCATTTTGGTTTAGAGCAGAAAACGAAGGCAAGAGGTCCCCTTATGAAAATCCAGACAGGTCACAAGGGTCAAACTTTTCTCCCTAGTATATTACAGCTGACAAGTTTAGAACTTCAGCACTTCTAACATGTCAGATTTGCAAAAAACCTAAACATACCTGCAGCAGCAGCTCTTGCAGTTGGGCTCGCTTCTGTTTTATTCTCTCAATCCGCTTCTGCTTTTCTATCTTAAAAGATAAATGTAAATGCATCAAGACATTTACTTAGTTACCTTGTCTGTTCCACTGTGACAGACTGGAGAGGTTTTCTTTTTAAAGCAGGGTGAACTGCAAGGTCATATGAGTTTCTCCAATAAATAGGTTTGTTAAACTGTCATTTCTTTGTCAGTAAGTTTAACTCAAGTAAGGAATCAATTATTACAAGAAATTATCTCCTCACCCCATTCCTCTTCTGTATTGTGAACTGAGTGCAATTAGCACCAAATTAGACAAATTGTTTGAGGAGGTGCTTTGGGGTTTGGTTTTGGGTTTCTTTCTGCCCTCCACTCTTCCAAAATTGTGCATATCCCACTGTTCTCCTACCTGCAAGCTACATAAATGTTTGCAGGCTGAGCTCAGGATCATCACCTACATCGTCCCAGTGACCTGCTCTTTTTGTTTGAGACTTGATTAAACAGGATTGCAGCAACAGAAAGGGGATAGAGATACCATATTTTACATTAGCACAGAATCCTTCTCTTGAAACAGTTCTGTTAATGCCAGTTTACGGAGCCAAGCCATCCTGCCCTGGCATAGGCAGTACTTGGCACAGCTGGAATGCTGGATGCATATGGACCCTGCAGGTACAGCTGCATTGGAAACTGTCCTCTGGGGCAGCACTTAGGAACTGAACAATGGCCATCACAGTTAAAAGGAGTTTTTCCTCATCCTGTTTGTGCCAGCACTGTATCACTGCTCCCCAAAATATTGAACTCTTAAATTACCTTTTCATTTAGCCACTGAAAATAAACAATAGTCTTTCATAACCTGGCTGGCCCAGAGCCCCTGCCTTATTTACAACACTGCTTTGTGGTGGTTCACTCCTCACACACTTCAATGTTTAAAATGCTTCTTTCAGAGCACAGTAGATAACTTTTTTCTTCTGGGACTCACAGAGATTATTTAGGCACAGTTTCTATATAACAAGATTTTTTTGTACTGGTAATCTTATTAGGATTTACACTGTAAGAAGAGTTGGCACTTTATACAGCTTTAAAAGCAAAAATAATTCTGATTTTCATGCCATAAAAATGCAGCTTTATTTTATATTCTTTTCTATTATATCAGAGGAAGCAATATTTTTTAAAAAGCTATGCCTGGCTTCAATTTTTGTGCATATGTAATTAGAGCCTGAAACAGTGACTCACATATGATCACTGAAAATGACACAATGAAATTCAACTTCCATATTTGTGAAAAATAACCTATATTGAAGACAATGCATTCACATGGATGCATGTAAAATGTAGATTTATGCAAAATTAAAAACAGTTCTAATGAGCTATAATGGAGTTCTAGTGATTGAGCACATGCACCCTCTGTGTGGGTGTATTTTCCAAGTTGCTGTAATGGACAAGAACAGTAAAAGCTTTTCTATTACCACATCTATAAAGACAATTGATGTAAATGACCCTGCACAAAAAGAACTGTTGTGCACTGGAGAGGCACCCACCCTCCTTCTAAGATACCTAATGTACAAGTATCACAACTAGAATACACATTGAGATGTTATTTGCAGACAGCCATTAGAGCAGCTGCAGTAAATACAGTGACTTGTGCTTTTTATTTATAGCACATTTGGCCTGAAGGACAAGCAACATTTGTGCATATAAATTCTGGCATCCTTACAAAAATACACTGTATCTCTTAGCCTGCTGGAAAAATAATGGAAATAACCAATAAATAAAACTTCTATTTTGTTTCTCTGGCAGTTCATAACTAGTATTTGACATCCCAGCAGAAATTATTTTTCAGTTTCATTTCCTTTGGATGACATTTCCAACTCAGACACTAATAGAGAATTGGTGGTCTCCTTTAAATGCACATCATTTTGTGAGCATAACTGAACCATAAATCCTTTTGACTTTCTTCTGGTTAATTCAAGCTACTACAGACTTTAGTCTTAAAAATAATCCCTGATTTAATCAACGTCCATTTTTGTAAGGTAAACTTCATGTAATGTATACTAAATTACATGTGAATTAAGGATACACAAACATTCTTTCAGTTTATTCCAACATCAAAAGTTGTATTTTCATAGTGTGCAAGAATCAAAACCCATCAGTTTCAAATTGAGAAAAACCCCACTTCTAAAGAAGAGCAACTCCATCATCACAACCTGTGAACTAAATGATTTCCCATGTATCTTCCCTTACCTCTAGATTCTGACATTCCTGAGCTGAGTTTGTAGGAAGGCCAATCCATCTGATCTCCTTCTTCTCCTTTGAAATGATGTTCATTGCCATCAGGACATTAAGGGCATCATAAACTCTCCGTCTGATATTTTTCTGATCATAAGCCTGCTAAGGAAACAATCCAGCATTAATTACAATGAAAGGATTGAGAAAGGAAAAGCAACTGAGCACATCCTTCATAGATACGTAGAGGATAAAACACTAAAATGGCAGTTCAAGTCAAGAGGGGTATTAAAACATAATCCTTCACTTCAGCCTGTTTGGTTACAAGTGGAAGCTTCAGGTCTGTTTGCAACATCTGTCCAGGCAAGTCTGTCACCATTGAAAAGCCTGACAAGACCACACATGATGGGTGCAAGAGTAACCTTTTCTTACAGTTAATTATATTGGCAGACTCCACTACTTCGATTGCAATTTAAAGGGAGTTCAATTCTTCATTTTAATTCTGTGTTTTTAGATTTCAGAGGGTAAGTTTTTATATTTGAGTAGTAGTGAAGTAAGTGAAGGAAAGTACGGAGTGGGGCAGGACAGAGCAGAAAGAGAAGGAACAGGATGCCATGATAAACCAGGCAAATCTGTAATGGTGTAACAAATGTCAGCACCTCTTTCTTACCGAATCTGTAGCCAAGTGACTGTTAGAATTTGTGAATTCCGACACCAGCTCATCAGCCACTTCATTGTATGAAGTTGTTCCTTTACGCTGAACTTTTTCACAAACTTTCATAGAAAAATGCCTCAGACCCTTCCCATTTTTATCTCCTTTTTTGCTTCTTTTACTGAAAAGAGAAAAATATTATTTTAATACATTAATGAATAAATGAATATTAATAAGCTACTTTGTTACACAGCAAAAGGGCCACCTTTTCCAACTGCAATCTGGACTATCTAAATGAAAGACAAAACTGCTTTTTTGCATTAGTTTCTTGTTTCTTACAAGTTGGCAAGGAAGTGCACTGGAGCCCTTTCCCCTTCTGTGGCTATTTCTACACTGATAGTATTTGAACACATCCTGCTGGGAAGATGCTTAAAAATGGATCTGGAATTCATCTCCAGGTTGTTTCACAACAGGACAATCAAAAAAAAAAGGAAAATCTTACAGGGTGTTTATGTGCCTGGAACCCAGATTTATGGGGATCTCTCATGTGTGTGCCTAAAATAGAAAGGTTCAGACATCCCTATGTAAAATACAACAGGAGATAATAAACTTCATCGTTAGGGGAATTAAACTATGTGCCATCATAGTTAAGACAGACACAAGAACTTCTTTTGTGGAGAAAAAGCACATATTCGTTGGGTTTTATGGTGCCAAATGAACAACCGGTAACTGTCAGGGTTATTTTCCGTTCATCTTCTTTTTCCAGAAAAGCAAGAGCTTAGATAATGGTAAGAGAAAAAAACAGGAGCAGTTGGGTTTTATCACACAAGCTAGATTTGGATGTGTATTTCAACAGAAGCCTTTAAAAAATTCAGCTCTGGTGGTTTTGTTGGGTTTTTTNGATCTTTTGATAGTATGTTTCAGGGAGATCTTTTATTTTGCAGAAGAAGGCCTAGTTCTGTCAGCAATAACAAGCTAAGGAAAATATTAAAGTACAAAAACGGTTTTCAAAATTTCTAATGTAGTTAAGAAAACAGAACATTCTAACAAACAGAAGGAAAAAAAAGAAGAGTAGAAAGGAACACCAGAAGATAAAAAAACCCACAACACAGTTTTTATGTGAAGGAGTAAAAACTTCTTAAAGTTTGTCTGGACACTCATCAGATCTGAAGTAAACCAGGTATGACTGAACACTTAAAATGTACATTTAGTAATACTCACCTTTCTGAAAAGTCTGACTCTATAATTTCTTGAGTCCGTTTTCGCTCCCTAAGAAAAGACAATTCAAACTCAGGATGAAAATAACACTCTACCTACAGACCACCACACTCAGCCTACAGGGCCTCACTGCTTCTGGTGTTTGCCGAAAGGGAAACAGAACTTGACAAAGTTTGAGAGAAGGTGCTCGGGGCTTTTGGAGGAGCTTGGTAGAGCTCACTGCCAGACAAGTTCTATTCCCAATTTTATCATGCTTTGCCCATATGAACTTAGGCAAGTCACTTCACCTGGAACTACAGGAAATGCTGATGTGAGCAAGATGACCAAAGTCCCTCAGGAAGAAGCTGGGCTCCTTTGAAAATTCCTATTTAAAATTCCACCATGTGGAAGAAAAATGCTTAAGATACATCCTATATCTTCAGGCCATTGAATGTTCTGACATCTTTAAACAAAACCCAAGGTAAAACACTAAACGTTCGTATCAGAGCCGATGCAGACAGAGCTAAGAGACCCTGAAGAAGCAGCTGACATGAATTTTGCACAGCAGCAGCAGTCTGCACTCCTGGCAGCTCCTTATTGTTCTGTTTATTACCCACAGCAAACAGGCTGCAGGAGCTGTTTTCCAGATGTTCATTTATTCCTGCAGTTGACACAATGTACGTTGCCCCAGAGCTCTTGGGAAGTTATGTCCTGTTGTTTCCCTGCATTTCCAAAGCAGGGCTCACAGCAGAGACTTACTCAGCTGAAGACCTGACACTGCTGTGAAGGAAGATGAACAAAAACGATGGATTTGAAGATCTTTGCCTTGCAAGCCTTTTAAAGAACCACACCAGCAGGCTTCTTCCTCGGCAGCAGCAGTGGGATTTCTGTCTCTGGTGATCCCTGTCCGTGGTGCTTAACTGGGGTCTGACTGCAGCTGGGGCAGGGCTGCAGCACGTGCTTGGGCAGGGACTGGAGCCGTGGGTGGAGAGCTGTCCCATGGCTGCTGGGGGCTGTGTGGAGGAGCTCTGAGAAAGAATATATCATTAGCCTTTGGAAATAATTTGGAATCTGTGGAGTAAACAATGAGTAAGACAAGTAGTCTGGACTTGCAGTCTTCTGGAACTGCCTTCAGCAAGAGCTTGTAGCCTTGATTCAGTAGCACCACAGACCCTTCCAGAGCTCTGTTCCTCAGATGGAAATATGACCTGTTGTATGGACTCCTGCATGGATCAGTATTGATTGGTCTGTCTGGAGTCATGTTGCTCCTTTTCATGGGTGAAACAAGAGTGAGGCTCATCAGGAATCCTGTGTCTCGACTTCGACAGTCAGAAGGATGGTGCTTCTCCTTGGTGGCAGGTGGTTGATGCACTGCAATGAGGCTGCTCTGTGAATCCCCACCACTGGGCTTGGATGGAGCTTAAGAAAGTGATGGGTGTTGATTCTCTGATTTAGCAAGTTATGACCAAACAGTTGAGCTTGTTCCTCCTCTGGGTACTGAAAGAATGTCTGCCTGGCCTCCACATTTCACAAAATTTGCAGAAACAAAGTAATCTTTGACAACTTTTTTTTCAAATAAAATCAGAACTAAATGCCTGGAGGTGATTTTGACAGTCTCTCCCCCTGTAGGTACCACCCACTGCTATGTTCAATAGCAGCACTACTTGAATATACCACGAATTTACGAAAAAAAAATAAAGGCTTGCTTTAAGAGGACTCATTAATTTGTGACTCTTCATTTTCATGAACAGACACTGCCATAAACCACAACTAAAACAGACAGTGGAGTGCCTAGTGCTTGTAATTTGTGTCCACAGGACATAAAAAGCGCAGACTCTGCTGAGAGGACACTGTACCCCTTTAGGTGGGCAAGAAACTGAGAGCCAACATACAGATATAACAGTATAAATAACAGAAAAGATCAGAACAGACCCTCACACATCTTCAAATAAGACAAAATCTTACCCTGGAGCCCATCCAGAAGCTTCTGTTATGTGTGTCTGTGTGACCATTGTCGGAGCTGGGTTATATGGACTCCCAATCAGAACACTCCCTGAACTGGTCAGTCTTTGTGGTGTGCTTATGATCTGTAACATTTGGGAATAAAAAACACAGCTCCCTTAAGAAAACAGAGGTTACAACAGCCCAAAACTTACTAAAATACTGAGAAAAGTAAAAATAATTCTGTACCAGAAGTAAGTTGCAGTCAGAAAATCTTCATACAGTGAAGTAATTACAACACTGTTGGGTTTTCTAATTGTACCATATTATCGTATTAATCATATGGTCAAGAAGTAGACAAATAGAAATAATTCCTAGGAATGGCAGACAGGATTTGCACCTATAGACACCGATTGTATCTGCACGAGTACAGCCAGGCAATCTCTCAATCACTGTCATCAATAAAGTCTTTCTTTCCAATGGATTTGTCTCTTGTAATTCTCTTTGGTACCAAAGACGGTCTGAGCTGCAGGGAAAGTACTCCCTGCAGTTTCCAGCATTCACAAGATCCCAGGGCATTCTGGCAAGCCAATAATACAGCATTGCACCTATGTAATTCTATACAGTATATAGAATATACTATATATACATACATACATACACNACGAGTACAGCCAGGCAATCTCTCAATCACTGTCATCAATAAAGTCTTTCTTTCCAATGGATTTGTCTCTTGTAATTCTCTTTGGTACCAAAGACGGTCTGAGCTGCAGGGAAAGTACTCCCTGCAGTTTCCAGCATTCACAAGATCCCAGGGCATTCTGGCAAGCCAATAATACAGCATTGCACCTATGTAATTCTATACAGTATATAGAATATACTATATATACATACATACATACACACATATATATATATACACACAGTCTTTATGGTATAGATTGAATTTACATTTTACAAACCTGGTGGAATTGTATGTACAGTCACTAACATCAAGACACCTACCTGGTCTCAACTTATAAATCACATCTAAACTCGTTCTTCAAAGTAGGTCA
>VYZS01033540.1:69410-97545 GCA_013400695.1 Neodrepanis coruscans
AATTTATCCTTTTAAGTATATACAGATATATATACACAGAACAAGTGTAAATATATATATATATATATATGTATATATATATATATGTATGTATACAAACACAAGCAAGTACCCAGCATTTGTTTGGTATTGTTTAAACAAGTAGAAAAAAATGGCATGTGATTCTTTAGTTCATTGTGCATTACTTCACATCCCTCCTGACACCACATTCTGATTACATATATGCATTTTTTTGTCTCAAAGACATAAATTTCTCAGTTATTGTTTGCAAAACTTGGCAGAACCAAGTGAAAACAGAAATTCAGAGAAACCAAAACAGTGATACAAGTTATGTATTTCCTGGTTGATATTGGAGAACCAAATGTGCCTGTCTGGCTGCTTCACCCTCTGTGACTTTTGTCACTTCTGTCACCTGAGTGCTGCCCTGGCCTGAAGGCAGAAAGGTGTTGTGCCATGATTCATTTGTCAAAGCTTGCTGGAGTTCAGCACAGGTATGAGAGCAGTCAGTGAGAGCTGGCACAGCCCTATCTCAGTCCAACATCGATCCAACCCTGTAACTTTCATCATCTGTTTCTGGCACAACTGTAAATAGCACTGATCTGCTGTTGGGTTTGTACATGGCCCAGAGTGTCCCATCCTATCCCAATTGGACTTTCATTCAGCCCCCTGAGAGTGCAGGGCCCACTCCCGCTGTCCCTCTGTCCTGCTGTCCCTTTGTCCCTCAGTCCTGCTGTCCCTCTGTCCTGCTGTCCCTTTGTCCCTCAGTCCTGCTGTCACNTCTTTATGGTATAGATTGAATTTACATTTTACAAACCTGGTGGAATTGTATGTACAGTCACTAACATCAAGACACCTACTTGGTCTCAACTTAAAAATCCCATCTAAACTGGTTCTTCAAAGTAGGTCACCAGAAGAATTTAGGTGGTATTTAAAAATGAATTCACTCATATGCCTTATTTCACTTTTTAAAACTTCGTTTTACTTTACTCCATTTAGTGACATTTTGAGAACTGACTGTACTAAACCTTGTATTTTCCTTTACTATTTAATTTATCCTTTTAAGTATATNCACTGTGTCCCTCTGTCCCTGTATCTCTGTGTCCCTCAGTCCCACTGTCCCTGTATCCCTGTCCCTCTATCCCTCTCTCCCTGTGACCTTCTATCCCTCAGTCCCTGCATCCCTGTGTTCCTCTCTCCCTGTATCCCTCAGTCCCTCTCTCCCTGAATCCCGCTCCCGGCCGGCCCGCAGCGCCCCCTGCCGGCACAGCCCTCGTCCCCGCAGTTCTTGTTCCCGGAGGGAGCGAACATTTTGCCGTCACGACTCTGCCCGTTTTCCCAGGGCGAATCCCATCTGAACAGGAACAACTTCCCAGCGAGCCCGAAGCGATCACATAAATGCTCTGCACGTCACAGGGCAGAACCACCCCTCCCGCCCTAATTTAGCAAACAACACCTGCAGGTTGTGTTAAATCCCTGTAACTAAGCACTAACATTTTATCAGTAACAGTTACACTGTTAAACTTACCCCTACGGACTGATTCTTAAAGAATCTGTACCAAACACCTATGATCAAGAACCCTTCCCAGCACTGGCACAACCATGTCCCGGGGGTTCCAGCAGCCCACTCCTCTGATCCTGGAGGCTGTGCTGCTCTGAGCATCTGGAGCAGTGGTGGACTCAAACCCCAAGCCCCTCTCAGCACCAGGGTGTTGGTAACACAGGAGAGGGGCTGAGGCAGCCCCTCCACTGCCACTGCTGAGCCCTTGTGGGCATTCTCTTCTAAACAGCCTGGCACAACACAGCTGTACCCTGGGTGTCTTAGAAGGCCTGCATTAATGGCAATGTTTCTGAATCCAGATCTATTCTTGCAAAGCAGCATAATAAAAGAATAAAAAATAAAAATAGGAATAAAAATTGTGTGTCACATCATGCAGTAGCTTTTGCAACTTCCACCTGCTATAGAACTTAAAGTAGGGGTCACTTAAACCAAAACCAAGTGACTTCTCAAGGCCCTGCAAGAGTAGAAATTGCATTAACTGACTGCTCTCCCCTGTTCTTGGCTATTTATTGCACTCAGCAAACATCTTCTGTGGCAGAACTATTCCAGTGCAGAGCTACAGGGCACATGCTGTAGCAAGACGTGCATCAGCACTGACACACTGAGGGCTGTTCCCTGGCTGTTCCCAGCAGCCTGTGGCCAGTGCTCCGGATGGAGAGCTCCACACAGCAGGGAATGCCATGGCAGTGTGGCTGTAATTAACGTGCCCCTCTGTCCAGCTGGGATAAAACCCACCAAAGAACACCAGTAACTGCTGATGGACAGGCCCAACACAATGACTTATAAAACACATCAAATGGTTCTGTACTCAGCCTAAGGGCTTGGCAAGGACGCATCAGATTACTAGAAACTATTCACGTTTCTGGGTATTGCCTATTTAGCCCTCTGACCACCAGAAAACCTATTTTTTTTCTCAGAACTAGATTCAAAATCCTGGAAACATCAGTGTATTCCCATATACAGTTATCACTGACAGGAAAAGAGAGTTTAAGAAGAGTAGTTTCAACAAGTAAATCTCTAGCGACACATCCAAGACACTGGCAACGCTGGGGATTTACTGGTGAGAACATGACTAAAAACATTCCAAGAGTATCAGTAACATTCTTAGTAAGATTTTTTTTCTTACATTTTTGAGTAATAGTTAAAACAACCAGTAAAACTGTTTCAATTTTCACTCAAAGCCAGGAAGATGGGTATCCCCTCAGGGCACACACAAGAGCCTGTTGGGAGTGGCAGTTCTGGGATGCAGAGCCTGCTCTGCCCCCACGGCACCACCCGCCCATCCAGGTGGGGCAGGTCGTGGCTGAGGCAGGAAACAGCAAGTTTCTTGCACTATTCACACCTTTGGTTTTTGTTTCTTTATGACACCAACAGGAAGTCACACAGCCAGTTACACAAGCTGGGCATTACCACAGTTGCAACACTTACCATTTGGGGTCCAACATTCACATTGATTGGTCCTAAGGTTTTTGGCAAAATCTTAGTCGGAGAGTTGGTGCTGGAAACTGGCAATGTAATCACTGAAATATTACCTAAAGAGAGTGGGTAAACAGAGAGGTGTAAATTACTTCCTTAGTAACCTGTGAAAAACATTTTGGCAAATTCTCACACCACTTTAACGTTCTGGAATCAGATTAGCTTTGTTGTCTCATTCACTGCAAACACACCCTCAGGTAACAGCCTCCAGACCTTTCAGCAGATGTCACAAGGATACCTCATAAAACACCTTCACTATTTTATCTTTAAAATAAGATGAACTTTATTTCCAGAAACAATTTATTCTTGCCTAAGACAAAGGGCACACAGCCTGCCATATTTCAGCATTAAAAGTGAAAATTAATGAGAATACTTCTAAAAGAAGCCATCATACAAATCCGACCTATAATCTCGTGCACATGTACAAAATATGCTTCCCAGCCTTAACCATTCCTCATCTGACTATACCAGAGTGTACCGTAAACACCACTGAAATGAGAAAACCACAGCCTGCCACTGGAATAAGTGATGCCTTTACAACTTACCTCAAGTAACAGCAGACAGCTGGATGTCAAGATAAAGCCAACCATGCCATCTCTAACTCAGCATGTTATCCCAAGATGTTTATCATCTTTGTGATCCTGGACTGCTTACAGATCTCACCCATCCTGCTTTCACACAGGGAAGGGCCACTCTGTGCCAAGAGCCTCAAATCACTGCTGCTCCTCCTCTTTCCCAAATCATGTCTTGTATCTTGATTATTCAGACGTTTTAATCAAAACAGTCATGCAACACCTCATAACACTGTGTGTTCCAGCCCATGACTGTTCCAACTGCTGTGCACAAGCCACTCAAGGCAGTGAGCTCACTGGCTTATCCATGGACATCGTGGTGGCAGCAGCTCCTTTCTCCATGACATCTTCAAACCAAGGGAGCTGGGGATCAGTCAGTCCAATACTGGCCCCGTTCTCACACACAGCCTTGTTCAAAATGGGGAGGGACAGCGAGGGGGCTCCAGGCAGAGCCAAATATAAGGAAGGCCTGCCACTGCCTCATAATCCAGAGTCATCCTGAGTCTAGCTGGGGTCATGAGTCCTGAGGACAGGGATTGACTCCTACAGAGCTGCTTACACTCTCTGGCACCACTGACAGCAACTGAGGGCATCTGAGGTGACAGGTTCCTTCAGAACTGCAGAGACACCAGCCCTCCTCCCACAGGAGCCAGCCAACACTCAGCTTAGCACACATGGCCCCAAGCTCATGTTAGACATCTCTTTTCCCTGGACTTTTCTCATGTCACCCATTCCCCTCCACTGCCCATTTTTCTCACTTGGTCCTGAATCATGGTCTCTTTTTACATTTTATATCAGTACACCTACATTCTGCCATGGGGTAAACGAAAAATGAAAAATTATAAATTCAACAATGTAACTCCTCTGCAGTATGAAGCAGAAGCAACACAATTGAGAGAAAAGAAGCACTTAAAGAAGTATTGTGGTTATAGCACAGAAGTAGAAAAGATGTAGAGATATGCAAATTGTTTATAAAAAATTCAACAGAGATATGAGAAATGCATACAATTTGAGATAAGGATGTTCTAATGTTCTGTTTAAATTTCTCTGGCGTCTGGAGTAACACCACAAATTAATATTAAGTTTCAAAAAGGTAGATCTGTATCTGAAAACATCTTTAGAAACAGCTTGTTTCTCTATTCAATAAAATGAAATTACTCAGTCACCTAACTCACCTAGAAAAACAAAGGTACAAACCTCCCACACTCACAAGCCTAATGCCCCCTCTGTGAATCCTGACTCAATTATGAAACAACTTTCGTGAGGTAGTGCCAGAGTGCACAAGACAACAGTAATTCATGATTTAAACACACTGTGTTCCTATTTTGAGCTCAAAATAGTTCTTACTTGTCAGTTTTAGTTTTGTTAGAGGCTCTTGCCCAGGATTTCCCCAGTTGTGCCAGCATATTCTCATCAAAGCCCAGTCTCCCCCTTCATTCCAGGATGTTCCCATCAAAGACGCGCCACTTTCCAGTACTGCTGTAGGAATTTTCCTCTTTTCTGCTGCAGCTGAAACTTTTGACCTCATTATCTCCAAGATCAGCTCTCACATGATTTCTCCTTCTTACCAGTGAAAGAAATAGATTGTTTTCCCTGGTGCTGACAGCACAAAGTCACACAGCAAAGGACAGCAATGTTCTAAAATGTGGCTTTGGCTTCCAGCTCTGCCACAGGGCTCCATCACAGAGTTGTCTCCAGCAACAGCTCCTGGCCTTTAAGAGGCACTGGAATGTCATATTTCACAGAATAAGAGTGAGATGTGTCAGACTTAGAGCACTGGACACCAGCACAGCAGTAAAATCAGCAGCTACTGCTGCACTGTGCCTTCATCTACAAGGCTCCACAGATAAATGGACATGGTCACCATCAGGGCAACCTCAGTAAATACAAGGGGCATTCAAATTACTTGATCTTGATTTTAAAAAGGCAGTCACTTACTTTTGGTGTGTGTTTAAATGTGTTTTTGGCTAGAGTTGCTGTCAATAAAAAAGATTTGCATTTTCAAATCCCCCATTTGGCAGCAACACTACCAAGATTATCTTAAGAGTTGATCAAGTTTTCAAAGAAATGTTTCCCTGCCTTTGCTCTTCCTTTTAAATTTCTTTATGAGTTAAATATAAATATGTGAATGTGTAGTTTTTAAACAAAGATAGGATGGAAAGGGACCAGTTTCTTCTTATGAGTGAGGTCTCTCTCATCCACAGTGGACAGAAAAAAGAACAACCGAATTTTTCACAGTAAGAGGTCATTTTATGTGTTTGTTGGCAGTTGAAAAATAAATAAATCGTTTTATCACTTATGAATAAAATATTCCCTCCCTACTGTTTTCTTTTTTTTCAAAAATAGCATCATGGTCCAGATACTCACATAACCTCAAATGCTCCCAATATTTAATGGTGGAAGCACCACCTCTCCATCTCCCTTCACAGCAAACACAACAACTGGTTCAGTTTGTTGCTCCAGAAAGTGGATGTGTTTCCAAATAAATCCCATCAGCACCTCAGCCTGAAGGGACAGATTTTGCAGTGTGTATCTCCCGTGTCACTGCTCTTCCCTAAAAGGAAGCAGCAGCAGCAGCCCAGGCCTGTGGGGCACAGCAGCCACTGACACACCTGGAGCTGCCCAGGACCAGTCCCAACAGTAAAAGCATCACTACAAAGTGGGAACTGCAAACACAAGTACAACCAGCTCAAACAGCAGGCTGCTTGCTAAGATGACTTGCTGTATTTTACACCAAGTTCTTGAGGTTAGGGCACCAATGTTTGCTGAGGAGTTGGTAATCTCTAAAGTTTTGAACACAAAGTAGTATTACAGGACAGCAAACATCAACATGAGCAATCTCTTCAAGTCTTATTTATAAAACAGCATAGAAAAAGTAGAAGGAAGAAGTAGGTGTCACAAACCATTCAACAGATTTCTGTATTCAACTGAAAGCAGAAATACCATCAACAAATTATATATATATTATCACGAAGCAACTGCAGAGGCTTTAAACTCGACCAAATTCTAAATAAATGCCAAGTCTTAATAACACCCACCATTTGGGGACAGAAAAGATTACACTGATTCGTGTCCCACAGCACAACAGCAGTGAGTACAGTGATAAGCTGAGCACAATGAGACCCATCAGCCTCCGAGTCACGGTCATCTCCCTGAGGGGATGAAAAAGGTCAGCACAGATGGATCAAACCAGAATGATTTGTATAATAATACTCAGTTCTTATATAATGTTTCTCAGCAGTACTTTCAAGGCACAAAGGAGGTCAGTGTCATTATTTCCATTTACCTACAGAAAACAGAGCACATGGGAAAGAAACCCACTCAAAACTCTCATCGAGAGCCTTTAACTGCAACATCCATAAAGCCATCCCAGACTGAGCCTGCTCCTCACTGACACAAATTCAAAATAAAATCTGCCAGTAGATGGACGGGTGGATGTTTCTCTCAGAACAAAAGCACTTTGCTTCTACATAAATTATTCTTCCATCCCTCAGTCACCAGTTCTGTTGTTTCTTGTGGAGAGAAAAGTGCTGCTATTATTTCATATTTTAAAGACCCATCATCACTACATAACTATTTTTCCTCCTGGCATTTGTGCAATATTTTTACTTGCACACATAAAGAAAAATTCAATTTAAATGATCTTCAGCTTTGAGCAGTCACAGATAAAGTTATTCATGTTTATGTACATGCATGCACACATTAACCATCCCACAAGACTCACTTTACATCCTTCTGTGGCACCCTAAATAGCTTAACTTCACACAAACAACGCACATTCCTATACAAATATGAAGCTACAGAAATTTTAGTGATTTTTTTTCCCTGTATAAGTAATCTGCTAGGTCTGCAGCTTAGTTGCAAAGATAATCAGAAACAATGTCAACTGGAGAATCTATAGAATCTGTCACAGCCAGTTTGAAGGAAACCATGGCTGATGGGCAGCACAGCCCAACCAGCTGGGGTTACACACAATGCCTACATCAACAAAAAAAGCCTTTGAATTTTCAAACAAAACACCAGGGAAGTGCTGGTAATTTGGATTTCATATTTGGAACTCTAAACAAATGTCCACATTTTTAAAGGGTCTCAATGAACAGCCATTTTAAATAATACAGCCTATGGCAAAAAAAAAACCCAGTTCAGAACTGTGAAATATCAGCAGCCTATTAGGATATTTTGCAGTGTGTCCTCAGGGTCCTCTATTACCCTAAAGCATAAGCTGATCTCAAAGATCAGGATACAGGATTATAACAGCATCTAGAAAAACTGAATTACTATCCTGCTATTAGTACACAAGTATTTTCTTGGTACATTTCTTCATTTTTCATTGCACAAAATTACTGGCCTACAAACCTAACTTTTAAAACTTCCATAGTCTGCAGACGTGCACACATATCTAGAAAAACATGAAATCAAAGAGATCTGTAGAGAAGAAAAAATTAAATGGGGCAGATGACGTTTCAGTTTACTTCAGGTTTACACTGACCAGTACATGTTCAGTCTTTTATTGCCCAATTTAAGACAAATTTACAAGAGTTAACAGCTGTATGAATCCAAAAATACCAGGCATAGGCCTATGGATAACCAATTCTGATGTCTTGGTCATTTCAGCAGATCTTTTCAAGCACACAATGAACTCCTGTTAGAGCAGCCCTGTGCACTGAGTTTCTGAAACACTAGCCCCATCAGGACTTAGTAAAAAATATGTACTGCATAATAAAAAGATGGATTGAAGCAAAGTTAATTGTCAATTTGTATTAAAAGTTAAGATTCCCACCCAAAGCAATGTCTCTGCAATTATGATCCTCCCTCATGGAGCCTCGTTGCAAGACTGGTGGCCTGTGGCTGGACTCCCTTTTCCCTCCACAGCAATAAAAAGAGAACAACATGTAAATTCATAGATTTTGAGAATACAGTAACAAAAAACAATTAATGAAGGCCAGTACAATTCACCAAAAACACTGTGTTAGTCTGTGTTTTAGGTTTTAAGACAAGGATCTTGTGGCCTCAGCAGCCCCAGCAGCAGGAGTTGTTCCCAGTCCCACCCTACCTTAAAGTGGCCTCTCCATCCCCTTGTGTGCAGGTGTGACACTGCCATTCCTGCTGCCATCCCAAAATACAAACAGGCAATTCCATCTGGACAGTCACTGCTGTGTGGCCAAGGCAGCAACACCCAGAAACTGATGGGGTTGATGAAGATTCACTGACCACTAAAATGATTTTGCAAAGAATATCTGACTGCAAACCTTGATTTTATTACAGGGCTTCACGCCCAGGCAACCCCAACACTGCACAGACCAGGCAGCCCTGGGACTCCATAAACTAGGAGGGAGCTCTCCATGCTGCAGATGCCCAAGGGATGCACAGAGGAGGGTGAGGTGGTTTTATGGGGCAAGTGGGAACACAGATATGCCCTCTGCCTGGAAACACTGGAAAAAAGATCACAAAACTGCAAGTGTGTCACTTACTGACTGGGAATGTCTCCCAAACAGATTAAATTTTAAATTCTTTTAGTTACACACACAACTTTTTAACATGAAGTCTACTGCATGTCTGATTTAATTCACTCATAGCTTGCAACAATTCCCCCAAAACCACAACAGAACTGCCACTATCCAATTCATTCACAACCCTAACTATACCTGTTTAAGGACAAACTTGAACTACTATTCTTAAATCTTTTTAACAGAATGGGCCAACTCCACAAAGACATCCTACCACTTAAACAAGGATTTTGCCTGAAGGATGGATGGATGGAAAACTTTAGTTTCTGCCAATTAACTTCAGTAGGCACCAAAGTTCTGCCAACACCCAGGAGTGTAGGAGTGTTGTTTGCATGGAGCACAGCAGGAGTTCCTCCCAACAGGCACAATGCATGGTAAAACACTAGAACACCTGACACATCCACACAGATCTATCTCCAAGGCCAGGAACTGCAACAGTCACCTCTGTTCTCCAGAGCTGGGAGGAAGCATCCCTTCTGTATTCATCAACACAAGAGTATTCATCCACTCAAGAATAAGAACCAGAGACATTTTCTTTCTGTCTGGGAGAATTTAAACGCAGGTCTCCTATAGGAATAATTTTCATCTCTAGTCTGCTGGATAATTTCAAGCAAGGAAATGAAGCCTGGCCAGCCCAGCCTGCCATAGTGAACAACTTGCACTGTAACAGAAAGAATCTTCTATGTCAAAGATACTGAATCCAGGAATTGCTCTCTAAACAAACTGAACAGTATTTGAGTTAATGCTCTGCTGAGCACTGTAAGATTTCTTCCAGGCACACCTAGGAAAAAAGTCTGGTTCCCTTCAGAATTAGGCTGGATGTATTTCTATGAGGATTACAGATTTGGATAGATGTGCTTTGATTCTGCAATCATCACATTTAAAACATCAAATTCCTTAGGAAACCTGTATTGCATTTAGACACACTGGGTACTAGAAATGTTTCTTTTTCCCAGACATCATCTATACAAGGAATAAAAAAGTACTGCAATTATTCTAAAAAGCCTGAATCAAAAAAAGCTGCAGCAAGGAGACAACAGTACTGATTACAAACACAGGAAACAATAAGAAAACTGAACCCCAAATAAACCAAACAACCTGTCAATCTACTTGGGAACATTAATTCAAAAATTTAAAAATCAGCAGAAGTGACACAGCAGTGCTTTGAGACTTACAGATCAGATTACAAAACCTAAGCAGTCTGTGAGCATTAATGTCTCCTTTAGCAAAGTAAATCAGGAAAATACCCACAGGTTGTGCATGGACACTAGAAGTAAGGACTTTAAAGGTAATGGTGGGAAAGACAAATGGAGCCTGATCAAACACACACTGCAACAGCAGCAACTGAGTAACTCCTTCAGATGGTTCAGGGGTAAAACTCCTCAAGAAAAAAGGTTTTGAAAGTTCAGCTTGTGAATGGAAGAAAAGCAGAGAAAGTAATTTTGGAGCACAAGGGTCAGTGATCAGCTATTTTGATTGTGCCTTTTGAGACAAAATCTGAATATTTCCCCACCATAACTATTATCTCGTGGTGGTGATGCTATGGAATGGGACTGCAGCTGTCTGAGTACAGAAATGAGCAACAGCTGACTGGGTGCCTCAGGACACCCCCCTGCAGTTTGAAAGAGCATCCTCAAAGACCCAGGCTGCAGTCTACTCTTATCAGGCAAAGTGGCAGAGCAATGGGTTCACCCAGGAAAGTCCAGCATTTTTCAAAATTAAACCCAGTAAGCCCAGGATGACACAACAGATTTCATAACATAATAAAAGATCAGAGTTCATTAATAAAAAGGAAGACATTTTTTCAAGGAATTTTTTATGTGCTCATGGCTCAGTACTGGAATCTGACATGTTCCCTTAATCTGATACTAAACCGGTACTAAATTAGTATGTTTGTGCTAGAGGCAAATAACAAATAAACACACACCAAAAGTTATCCTTCTGAAAAGAAAAAAGAATTTCAGTTTGTAATGTTCTGCAAAGTTCAGAAAACTAGAAAGATATTGTAGCTCTAGCCATTTTCTGTTGAGACTCTCGTTTTTTCAGTCTCTTAGGTTTGATTTCATGCTTTGATTTCATGAAAAGTCATTCTTTCAGCTAGTACATGCATTTTTTTTATTGCAGTGGATAACAGCAAACCAGCATTTACTTAGGAAGTGTGACTGAAATGTTTCCTGTATTGTAAATTGTAAATCCTCAAGTTTTCTAATATAGATAAGGGGTTACAGTTCTATTTTACTGGGATACTACAGCTGTTTTGACTGATTTTAAATTGGTTTTGAGTCAAAAGTAATTAATGTAGAAGTGCTAAGGTGAAACAGGACAGGATGAAATATAATTATTATTGTAAATTGTGCAGAACATTTAAAAGCATGAAGTCCTGCTTAACCTTCTGTGTAATTTTGACTACAACAGAGTCTAAGAACTTTAAAGGTGGGGTAGAAATCAGGAGATTCAGCATATTATTCACCATCAAGGAATTAAAAAAAGGTCTATTTAATTCTCTAATTACTTTTACTACACCCTCTTTTCCCCTCTGAAAATCTGAAGATCTTCCAACCTTTGCTACTGACACTTACATGTCAGGAACAAACAACTGCTGGTGTGGATGTAAGAAACACATTTTGAACATTTAAACTGTGAGTCTCCCAAATGTGAATCAGCCATATGCAGTGAAGTAAGGGTTAATGTATTCTTCTTTTCTATGTGCACAAATAGAGTTCTCTTACCTTTTGTTGGACTCTGGTTCTGATCTATAAATCCTTTCAAGTCTCCATTTGAGGAAGTCACACCAACCTGAACAAAACATTTTTGAAGTCTTAAAATACGATACATTTTTCTATGTTTTCTAATACGCAACTAACAATACTATGAAAGTAATCTGGAAGTAAAAGGAAACATCATAATCCTATGGACAGCAGAGTCTAACAAGAGCATCATATTCAAGGCAAAGAATTCAAGACATTTATAGTGCATGCATGAAGACAAACTACTTCTAACACAGGTCTTACCTAAAAAAACCCCATCCCTAAATATTCTGATACTGCACTACACACGACCCAAGCAGCCCATCCTGGTTACTGTGGTGTAAGTCACTGTCCCCTCCCAGCCAAATGGAGCAGCTACCAGCAACAGCACAGCACAACCTGGTGTCCTGTATCCTCAGTACTGAGCAGAATGATCCACAGGTCTGAGACAGGACTATGTGTCAAGGGCAAGATCAGAGCTCCTGGATGAAGCAGGGAAGGGATGGGAAGTCCCTCTAACAATATCCCAGCTAACAAGGGATGGGCCCAGCAGCAGCAAGGACCGGTAATGCATTTTGCAGTTTCAGCACATTGTGCTCACACCACCTTAGCAACCTCTGCTCAACAAAGCATTTTGTTTTGCTTCCAGGCTGTGAGAAGCACTGAGGGACTGAGCTCTGCTGGAGCAGGAGGCAATTAAACAAAACACTAAAGAATCTCTTTTTAAAACACTATAAAATTTGAGCAATTCTGTACAGGGTTCCAGTATCCAAATTAAAACAATTATACACTCAAGGATTAAATATTTGCTTTATTTTACAGAAGTATGCAGCAATAATGGAACCTACAGCAAGGCCATATGTAGAATTTTAATAATCTCAAATTAGAACATCATTTAATTTTAGGCAAATTATACAGTAATTAACACAAACTACAGAAGAATAAAAAAATACCTACTGTAAGCACTCTCTCAGTTCCACTAGAAAACTTGTATTCAGCAAGTAATTTCCGCAGGGGAAAATCTGCACACAGCATTGTGACAGACTATCTTGAAACTACTTCTGTGAAGATTTTTTCACCATCACAAGACACATAAGAAGATGAACTGTTGCTGCACTCCTCTGCCTGAATGAGCCAAGTCAGGGGCTTGTGTACACAAGCTTAGAGCTTAGAGCTGCTCACTGGAGCTCCTCAGCTTCTCTCAGGCACTGTTGGTATCAGACCTGCTCTTTCCTGCCCCACCAGACCCTCACACTGGTTCCCAAGGGGCACCGCCTGCTGTCGCAGGTGATCACCAGCAGCTGTTCAGACAGAGCGTGTCCCGTTCTCCCTCCCCATTCCCCGGGCTGTCTCCCAGCAGGTGGCAGCGGAGCAGCACCAATGCAGCGAGGCTGGGGAGGGAACACCGGGGCTGGAGCAGGGCAAGGGAAGGAAGACATGAAAACAAATGCAAAACGTCTCCTATCAGATTTGGCAGCAAATCCATATAGAAAACTGAAGCACTCTGGTATTTTCCCACCCGGGTGCTTGGTGCAAGGAAAGCTCTTGTGGCAAGAGGCCGCTGTGGCTCCTTACACTGAAAATGTGTTCTGGAGAAGTTTAAACCAGAGGCTGGAAAGATTGGTAAGTGCAAAGTGTTCAGCACTGGAAGGCCACTCTCCTGCCAAGGGAAGAGCCAGCACTCCTGGATCATTCTACTGCTGCCTTTGCACAAACAACAGACTCAGCTTCTCCCCAGGCTCCCCATCTCTGCAGGAAGTAGAGGAATACAAATAGGAGAAATTTTAAATTCAGAGAAAGAACAGGGCTCCACAGGGATAAATGTGGTGTTAGATAAAAGGGCCTCAATGAATCCCAAGAGGAGGGATAGGAGTTACAATGAACATCCTCAGAGACACCACTGCAATTTGTTCACAATTGAACATTCAGCTCTAGATTTACAACTGTACATTTCCCTACTGATTCATATCAGTGCTTCAATTAAATACTGAACATGATGTACATATGCAGTGTCAGAATAAAAATTCTGACATTTACATCTAATTCTCTGAAAAATTTAGATTATATTTAACTGAATCAATATTTAAGGAAATATAACAAAGTACTTGTGGGGTTTGTATGTTGTACTTCAGTGATCCAAATGACATAAAATTACAGCAGAATTTCAGTTTGCATAGAAATATGTTATATTCATTACAATGGTCTTAACAGCACATTTATAAAGACCAATAAACAGCAGCACTTTTCTCAATTTTATAATCTTTGTATCCAAGTTCAGAAGACTTTAAGTGAGAAATGTGGCAGATCTAAAGGAATTTGTGTCCCTTTCAGAGGAATGATCAGAAGCCCTCAGAAGCTTCATCACAACACTGCAGCAGAACAAGACCTTCACAGTATTCCTCCCCAGTGTTAGAGAGGTCCCAGGCCATGTTGTTATCTGGAGACTGTACCACCCACTGCTTTTGGGATATTGTAATTTAACCACTCCTAAACTGAAACCAGCAAACAAATCCAATGCTTAATTGGTATAATTCATTATTTTTTGTATGGCTCATGTGATATTTCTGCCCCAGTGTGTGGATTACTGGGTATGGCAGGAGCTGGACTCCTGCAGCACGAAGAGCAGCCATGAAGTCAGATGAAAAAGCACTTGGCAGCCCTTTGCAACTATTAAATATTTTTTGCCTTTCCTGTTAAGCAACTAATTTTCCAGATGGGATGAGGGGAAAGGAAAAAGAATCACAAGCTCTTGTAGGTTACCAGCCTCCTCTACTGCTTGACAAACTGCTCAGGGCAAGTCTCCCTCACCTATGACAAGACAACCACTCTCTGAGAAGCAGTGACAAATAACTACACATGCACAAAAATTCAGAACCAACAATCAAAACTAACAGTCTTATTCAAAAAATCTGCTTGAGCCATATTACTTATTTGGTCCTAAAAATAAGTTTACTGTATTTGATATTTTTTTCTCCACTTCTCAATTCTGTTTTGGTGCCTTCTTGCCTGAAGGACAGATAGGAACAGAAGTACAAAATAGGCAAGAAAACCACATTTTGTCATATAAGTAAAGAATGAAATAACCCAGCTGGACAGGGTGATCTGGATTATTTCTGGGTACAACGTATATGGTAAGCACATACCATCTACAAGCTCATCTCCAAGAGGACCTGTAACTTTTATTCAACATTTTATTGTTCATAGCTGCTTTGGTTGGATTGTTTTTCTATGGAAGGCTGAATTACCCATAAACAATATTCCATAAGCAGATACCAGAAAGTGTCCTGCATTTAAAGAAAGTGAGCCCAGTCTGGATAATTTTCCAACCCTGTACTCAAAAAGTTAGGAAGAAAAAACAGTGATGGGGAACACTATTCATCTTCCATACATATTCAAGCTATGGAAACATTCTGGCACGTGTTTGAAGCACAGGCTTCCTTGGAGAGAAGGTTGTTCAACACTGCTCATTGCATGTGAGATAAAAAGCCATTGTAGCCTCAGCTCACTGCAACTGGCTGTGAGGCAGCAAGAGCCCAAATTTCCCCAGACTGTGTCCCAGTTGAGGGGCAGGGATTTTGGAACACAGAGGTGGCAGCTCCCCAGTGTGTGTGTGTTTGATGGAAGATATGCACCCTTGAAGAGTTTCCTGGAGGATACCCAAATTCCAGTACTTTAAAGTTCCCTTTCCTTGATGCTTCAACACAAATGAAAAAAAGCTGGAGATACTTTCACAGAGCAGGTTTCTCCCTCAGCTCAGTCTGCAGACTGTGAAACCATTTCCACCCACACGACAGACAAACACCAACCTTACATTTGAAACAAGGTAAGCTGGAGAAATCCAAGACATGCTAAACCCCACAACTCTGACAGCATCAGAAAACACCAGGGCTGACACTATTACTCTGGGTGTGCAATTCTGAGAACTAAGGCTGGGAAAACCTCAAGTGCTGCTATAACACAGTAAGGACAGAAAGCATATGACCAGCATTTTTACAGGTAAACATGAAAACTGAGCCCTACATTCATCTGCACCACAGGAAATTATTACATAGCAATAAAAGATCTCTTCTATAAAATAACCACAGCCTTGCACTAAAGTAAACAACAACAAAACCATATTTCTATATTCAGCACAACAGTATGTTGCCCAGACTGAAGGTCGTGTCTGTCCTTGGAGATTTGCAAACCCAGAGCCCTGATGGAGCCCTGAACAAAGCAACAAGCAACTGGGTTCCAGTGTCACAGAGCTTTACACAAAGCACCAGAGGAGATGTCCTCCTGAGACCCCTTCCAATCTATGCCACTCTGATTCACACAACACTCCAGGGATTTTATTTGGACTGGTATTTATCCTTTGACTGCATTGAACAAAAGGTCAGAACCACAAATGATCTGGATTTGTGCAGCTGTTCCACACACATCAGAAGAATTACTTATTTATACTGGAGTTGAATATGACCTATGAAATAGTAAGTCAATTTATTTTCTGTCTTGGTAGGCTTGAATCAAAAAGTGAGACATTAAGACACTTGGAAGCCTGGGATTACACACCAATTGAAGCTACTAATAAAGAAAACAGAAACTGCTCATACTTGAGAATTACTTTAACCAAACAATGTCCTTGGCACCAATATGGACAAACACAGAGCACCATCCCAGGCTACCTGCACTTTGATCATGGGGTACTTCTTCAGTGGTGTTGGCTCCCAGACCTGATCAGATTTAACCAGATTCAGGGTGCCCTCCCAAGGCAGACAACATCAAATTGCCCAGGGCCAAAGTCATACTCAACTCACTGATCACCAAGTTTAATCAGAATTGTTCTCTCTACAAATTGTGTACCTCAGCAAGCACAGCTAATTAGGCAGAAAATTAAGGACAGACACTTCCTAAGGTACCTCAGAACTCAGGAGAGAGGAGTCAAACAGAGTCTCTACAGACACTGCCCTGCAGGGTTGTTAAGGCAGCAGGGGAAGAAAAAAAGGAAGGCCCTCAAGTCTGGAAACCAAGAGAGCACCACCATCAGTGAGGATACCTGCAGTCCTTCTGTTCTTTCCTGAGTCTTCAAACTCAGACTCTGTAGAAGGATTTTGCAGTGGTGCAAAGGTGAGAAGATTTAACAAATTGAGCAGCTTTCAGGTAAGTTTGGAGCAATGTTAGAGGAATCACAGAATATCTAAAGTTGGAAGGGACCCAAAAGGATCAATAAGGAAATTATACTGCCTTAACCTGACTTAGAGCTGAGCAACTCCACATCCTTAAAGAGATTCTAACCAGTCTAATTTATCAAAATACTGCAGAAGATGGTGTGGTAACACATTTGCAGTACACAGAAACCAGAAACATTTTTGAATTTGAAGGTCTTAGTGTTTAATTTATTATGTCCATACAACTCTAAAAGCCAGAAGTGCCTGGCAGCATGGCAACACAGAAAGTCACACATGTTGGAGAATTATACTTACATTTTTAGCCGTCATGTCAGACAGTATCGCTTTATATTTCGTAAAACCATAAGATATCCCTTTTCATCTTCACAGAATCTTTAAAATGAACATCCTGTAAGAAAGTGAACGAAATATCTTAGCTGAAACCCTGGGGTTTTGATACAATCAGTCACCACAATAGTCAGGTTCTGCATGGATACCAGAAATGTGCATTGCTTGGAAGAGGCAGAGATGGAATCTGCACATAAAGGCCCAACTCACACAGAGTCACAGTGATGTGCCAACACAGGATGGCACAGCATTACCAAAGTTTGGTAATTCAAACCATGTAACCTTTTGCCTCTAATGCAGATTGGCTTTAAAAAAGAGAACTGAACTACTTTTCTGCACCGTGTCTTTAGCCACCAACAGAGAAACTACTGCAGTTCAAATTCATCTTTTAAACATTTTCAGGCTTTTTTATTAAACCTGTGTAATTAGAATGTAATATTAGAATTCCAGGAAAAGACAAAAAAATCTTGTCTACTGAAAAACACTTAAAAGAGACATATTTTTTAAATGAAAGCTTCCAGAAGTCTTACAGAAAACTGAAGAAAAGTTACAAATCAATGCTGGCAGCACAAACCATTTTAAAGATAGAATTAACTTGACAAAGTGTTTAAGTACTTTGAAAGTATTTCACAAGTATTATTTGCAATTAAAAAATTAACTATAAAAGACATTTGAATTGCACTTGGATGTATAAGAGAGGGTGAACTGTTCACACTTTCAAGTGTGGAATCAGTAAAATTAGGAAGACACTCAAACTAGTTACCAAATACGAGTTATGGCCATTTACAGCAGAACTCACAGCTACACAAGCTGGGTAAAATTTGTGCCTCTTACTCTGTATTTTCACCTACACAAAGTCTCAGAACGGGCAGAGTCTTCACTTCCCTCCAAGGAAAGTGCCAGGAATTGTTCCAGTGTGTGTGTGCAGCTAACGGGGAGCTCTGCCATCACCTCCCATCACTGCATTAGCAGTTTTGGACAAACCAGGAGTACATTAAATTCCAGGCTGTTTCTCTATACATTTCTTGGTTTATTCAGACATTGTATCAATAAAAATGGAAAAAAAAATAAAATTGAAAATACAATGGAAAACCCTTTTATTCAGCCTACAATGTCTTGCATTTCCTCTTGAATGAGTTGTATTTAATCCTTAGAGCCTCCATTTATTGCAGCCATAGTTAAGCAGTTGCTCCATCAGGTGAACACCACACAACTCCACTAAGACATTCTCCCCTGAAAACTTGCATGTTTTACTTTTGCAACAAAACATCCAAGAAAATAAGAACAATTTCTCTCTGGCTTCAGAGAATACAATACTGAGAGGTACCTATTCACAGCCTGGGAAAGGGGCCACTGGATCTGTGTAGCAATCCTGAAACCTGAAGAAGTGTCACAGAAAAGCCACAGAGCTACAGAGGTGATGGCAAAGAGCAAATACTGAATTTTTGCATTTCATCTGAAAACGATGATCTTTGTGCTTGTTCTTTCTCCATCTTTCTCATCCTTCCACACAAACTCTGCAAATACATTTGGCTCTGGCCAAAATTCAAGATGCAGTTTGACCTCTCTTTAAGGGGTTTTACAAGTAATTTCCTCCAATAAAACACAGCTGAGAACACATTTGCTAAGCAGTTTTAAGGCGTTTACAGATAAGGAAACCAGGTTCATCTCTGACGCTCAGTGATGCAGGGTATTGTCCCTGGACTATCACAGCCCTGTGCCACAATGCTCCTCAGCCCCCACCAACAGTTGGTGTTCTTCCAGCTTTATGAACACATTTTGTGAGCTGGAGAAGCCAGACTTTGTGACCCCACCATCTGCCATGACCCCTCGTCAGGTTCAGACAAAAGAACCGACACAGATGGTCTCAAAATGGAGATTCCCTCCATCCCGATTGCTGCTTGTGCCTGCACCACACAGGAAAACATAAAACTCAACCTTTTTGTTCTTTAGCTGGTTTCTGCTGAAATGAAGCTGCAAAAACACAGGTTCAGAGCCCAAAGCACATGAGACAGAGATTGCTTTGTCTGAGCTAAGACTGGACCTTCATAACCTCAGCCTTGGTTTATAATCCACTCCCACAGTTCTGCCTTTGGTCACACATTGAACGGTACAAGGAGCCAACCAAACTGTCTGACTCTGTAAACTTGGAGCTGTAGCTTCTTCCAGAACATATGTTTCCTAATCACTGGTGCCAATGACATTAAAAAGCCAGTTTGAGCAGTACATTTACAAAAGCCCAGACAATCAAGCTCCAGTTACAACAAAACTGTTTCTTTGTACCTATTCTCCCTGCAAGTTAAAAGCCACATTTATTGTACCGTTTCTGAAGCTGAATCCCAGTGCAAGAAACAGTGCAGAAAACAGTTATCTGCAGAATGACATCACATTCCTTTTTATATTTATTTTCTATGGTCCAAAGTCTTATTTTTCAACTGGCCCTAAAAGACACATGTATTGTGTAAAACCTAATAGTGGAGAAAAATAAAGTTCTGTAACATAACAGCCTGTTTTCTGTCCCCAAAAATCAAGATTTACCAAACTTATCCTGATTTCCTTTCTCAAATGATCAGAACTTCACCATCCCAGACCAGCACTACACAAAGATCCTCCTCAGTGCCAGAGGCCTGTCCACAACATGAAGTGTCATTTATACAGGTACCACACCAGTACCAAGCATCCACAAATGAAGGCAACTACCAGATGATTACCTAAATTGTTTTGATATAAAGCCTTCATGGAATACATTAAAAAAATATTTCAACATACTAGAATGATTTTTATCATCACCAAGGAGTTGATTTTTTTTACTTACTTGATCAAGAACATTGTTAAGTGAAAATTATTCCAAGTAACTGTGTCAGCAAAGAGAAAAGTGTGATCAGCTTCAAGAAAAAGAAACCTGTATAAAGTGAGAAATTAATTTATATTCTCCATACCCCTCTCCATAGCACTAACTTTCAAGTTTTGGTACTGCAAGGCTGGTTTCAGAAGACAGCAGTAACAAAAAGATTCCTTATTCATCAGCACAGGCTCAGTTTTAAACCACTAATTTATGCACAGCATCTACATGGCTCAGACCACCTGTTACACATATGCTGCTTCACTGAGTCTCAGTTTTCAGACCAGCAAAATCTCAAAATTACAAAGTATTTATCAGAAATACACCTGGCTCCCAGCAAATGTTTCTCATCTTGTCCCTAAAAAAACATTTCAATATCCAACTCCTTTTCAAAGAAACTGAGATAAAAAAAGACCAATTTTAGTGAAAATATCTGCATATACAGGTCAGATTAATTTTTTGGTATCCCATGAAATGCAACTTTGTTATCAGATTTCTGAAAGTTACAGATTTTGCACCCCTATAAAAAGATTCCATTGATTTGTCAAATTTTTTCCTGAGTCCTCTTCAGATGACTTAGTGCCAGTTTTATACTTCATATACACACACAAGAGATAAACTCAGCCTACAAACTGCAAAAGGCAGGGATACCATGGAACATCCAGCTTGGCACTCCATGAAGCACGTCAGAAAGTGTATTCAAGGAGTGTATTCAACAAGGCACATGCACAGAGTGGGAAATCAGTCCCCACCTTCAGCCATCACACAGTAACTTTTATTTTGAAAATAACGTCAGAAAGCAGCTCTTAGGAAGCATTTGAAAGGAACTCCCACCGCGATGTGTATGATGAAGGTCTTTCAGGTACCACTTATTTTTCCATCTTTTACTGTGAGTAACTGCATGCCTTCCAAAAAGTCCTAGTAGATAACAGACAAAGTGATTAGAGAGGCTGCACAAAGGAAATCTAAGTCACTTGACCACTAAATGATAACAAAATAATTTGAGAAGAATAGTGAATCTTAAAAGCTTCATCATTTAATGATTTTTGACTTAAAATGCTGCAGCCTATGAATCCAAAGTACAGAATTTTTCCTTCTCACACGACACAAAACCAAAATGAGGATGACTGCTCTAAACCAAGATACAAATGGAAGATAAAACTACCTGAACTTAATTTGACAGTGAGGATCTCACCTTGTAGCTGTGACTGAGGAAAATGCCAATGTATCATCAGAGCAAATGAACTGACACCTCCTGACAACAGCAGTTAATTGTGACTCAAGTTTGCACAGCACAAAGAACCCGGAAAAACAGGCAGGGCCCACACCAGAGTTCAACGAGTACAAACTGTAGCACTGAGGTTGTGGAATGAACAAACCGAGGAGAGGGGCTGGTTTCCCTCAGGGGAAGCAGCACAGACTGAGGCAGCGAATGACTTGGGTCTCGCTCAGGGCCCCAAAGCTGCACCATCCCCCTCACACCCCGGCCTGCCGTGTCTGCTCTCACTGCTGCACTCGTTACACGTGGGCAACACACACATTACGTGGCCATGGACATATCATATGACCATATGTGTTGTCCATATGACCATATGTACATGAGCAGCAAAAGCACCACCGACAGAGGCCACTGAACACCTTCAATCCCAGGGATGAAGATGAGTCTGAGTAAATGTGCAAGTGACAAAAGAATAAAACATGAAGCTGGATTCAAACTCTCCCCCAGCTCAATGTGCCCCAAATCTTCATGTGCTCAACTGCACTGCTGAGGCTCAAATTCTGCTGCTTGTCCAGTCCTGAGTCCCAGATCCCAGCAACCTCCAACTGGACACTCCTTCCCTCAAGGGCCTCAGTTTCCCAGGCACGTTCTCAGACACCCTCAGTGTCCTGCCAGGACTATCAGTAAATTATATGTCCAAGAACAGGAGCAGCACTCATGGCTTATTGCAAAATCAGAGAGGTGAAGGATGGCCCTTATTGTCCAAATAAGGATAACATCACATTAAACATGTGGAATAATTCCCAAGTACTCAAGCCTTTGAAGGCTCTTTAAATTCCCCAAACCATATTATTGTCATTCAAGATAAAGTAGGTGGGGTCTGATATCAGAAAAGTGGGTAATATTCATGCAGCACTTAAAACAAAATGTTCTAAAATGTCCTTTTGGGTTTTACACACAACTTTTATCAGCAGATAAATTTGGAATTAACAGAAGTTTGGCTGCAGTGTATGAGGATGCTCTACCAGCTCTCACAGGTTCCTCATCCACAGCTGACTGTCACACAGGGTTTGGGACTCCACTGCACCACTGCAAAGAGGCAGGTGCAACTTCCTTTCAGAATAAAGAGCACACTGTACTTTGACAAACACTTTTTTGTCTTAAGAAATTTGATTTTTGCCATGGATTGACATTTGAAAGAGTTTTAGTGACCTATATGAGTGACTGTACGATACCTTGCAAGATGGTTTTTGCGCATTGCCAGGGACA
Organism: Neodrepanis coruscans; assembly: GCA_013400695.1. NCBI lineage: Eukaryota > Metazoa > Chordata > Aves > Passeriformes > Philepittidae > Neodrepanis > Neodrepanis coruscans. The sequence goes on from VYZS01033540.1 coordinate 92,096, forward strand.
CAATGGCCTGTCTTTCAATTCAGCTCAGCTGAAAACAGCATCTTTTTCGCTACTGGGAATTCACAGGAGCTTCTGGCTACCACCAGCCCATATGCTGTATGATACAGCAGAGAATGCTCTAGATATTAACCTGGCCCTGTAATGAGTTTTCATTTTGAGATTTTCAAGTTTCCAGAGTTACCAGTACACTGACAAACCCATGGAACAGCTTAACCACCCTGCTGAGGTCACTTCTGTCCACACCCTGCAGCTGGAAGGATCTTAACATCTAATGAACTGGAAATTTACATTTGCATTTAATTAGAGATCACCAAGTTATATAGGGATAAAAAACTTGATGATGAAGAGACTTAGCAGCTATTTCTTACATTTTCCTTCTAATTAGCCAGAAGCTTTACTGCAGTTTAAAGCCACTATTAACTCTACTCTTGCATGTATTGAAGATTATGACAGTATTCACTGAAGGGTAAAGGATACAAAAAACCTCCTATCTTTGTACTTATAATTCAGTACAGAGGCAAAAAGAGATTCTTTTAGTGATGCACAAGGGCACAAGTACCGATTACAGCACACAAATTACCTGGAGGGTACAACTGCATGAGACATGTTGCACTGCTCTCAGACCCCACCTCTGGGAACATTAACATTGCTGAAAGGGATCTTCCAACTCCCACTCCTTCCCCTGCTCCCTGATCCCAACAGCTCCCACTCCCAGCTGAGCTCCCAGAGAGCCAGTTTAGCTCTAACACTGTCAGCATTGCAACAACGGGGCTGAACAGGGCAGAAGAAAGTTTTCCACCTGCTGCAATCCCCTGGCAGCTCCAAGGGGCACCCAGGCCTGTGCAGGGGGCAGGAGTTACCCCCAGAACTAACAAACCCATTGACCAGCTCACTCTGGTTTCCAGAACCACATCATGAATCCATTAAAAAAAAAAAAAGCATTTATGATCACCTCAAAATTTACTTCTGGGTTGAAATTTGACAGAAGGTTGGATGTGGTTTGTTTATATGAAAACTACTTCATGCTTTTGAAGAGGTCACTGGAGTGTGTGCAGGCTTCAAAATCCCTTCAGGAAGAAGGGGGAAACTATTTCCAGGTCATAGCTTTCCCAATTTCTCATACAGCAAGAAGCAGGATGAATAATTTGCTTTTGATAGAGAGCAGAAGCCTGTAGTCACACCAAATCAATACACAGCTTGAAATTTTATCATTTGTATGTATGAAGTTATTGATTTTAATAAATCACATAAATGTATTTGGAATTGTAAGCTGAATCTTAAATAAACCTAAGTTTACAACAATCCAATTGCACAGAGAGAAGAGAAATATGTTTCTCATGTTTCTGAAGTCTCAAGGTGAAGTTTCTAACAAAAGGTGAAGTTACTCAACAATTCCCTTCCAATAAATGTAGAGCTCACACAGGGGAAGGCCTTTCATTCCACTCTGAGGACACAAGCTCACTCTCACTTGCAGTTTCTAATCTCATCCACAATTACTCCTCATGTTACCACTGCAATACCTGGGCAACCACTGTGCTTCACAAGTGACTTTGAACACATAAATGCATTGGCATTCACAAGCCTTAGTGAGCAAATACTGATACATTTAAGATTTTCATTCCCACAAATATTACAACACCTGCCACCAAGTTGAAGAATTCCTCCTGCAGCTGCACTGGAAGTTCACAGCCTCAAGGACAGTGGGCACCTGTCCCCACCTGCTCATTTCTTTCTGAACAGATGACCTGATTTATCTGTTTCCCCACTTACAACTTGGTTTGAAGTTCACAATAACAAAACAGTAAATGAAAATGGTCCCTTATTCTCCCAGAAAACATTTACTAACACCACTGTGGGGAAACGGATCCAGAGGTTTGTGAGGGACTGTGGAACAAAAGTACCAAAGAGTCTCCAAGACAGAGCTCAGTCATTTGTACTCCCACCCAAACCAAGACAAACCTGGCAGCAACAGGAACCTGATGAAACAGGAGAAACCTGACTTGCCAAACAGAGGAGCATTCCCTACCCCCCACAGGAAAAATTAATTAAGCTGCAAGACCAGAATTACATTCTCAAATGGATTCTGGTCCACAGACCAAAAAAAACCTCCATGTTTGGACTCAGCCACTCCATTCACTCCTGGGGAAGAATGTAGGAACAGCAGCACAGACCCAGCTACCACCACTGCTGCCACTCCCCACTCCTATGTGAAACCTGATGGCCAGGGCACATCTCACTGCCTGACTCAACGCAACACCAGCCCAAAGGAAAGGAACATCACCTTCATAAAGTGGAAAATTTCTAGGAGCTGTGTTATCTAAGAGTGTGTTCAGGTTTGTGAAAAGCCTGGCTGTTCAATGTCCACCCAGTATCCTAAGGACTGTAAACCAGGAAGATCACAGTGCCAGGACAACCCTGGACAGTGCCTTCAAAGACACCTGTGAAGGAGCCCCCCTAGAATTCATGCCAAAGCGATTTGGGAAGTCAACAATACCAGGCTGTCAAACTGTGCCAACATCAGAACTGCTGCAGCTCCCAACCAAGCACAACAACAAAAACAAACACCCATCCTTTCCCAGCTCAGTTCCAGGCCCCACTGTGTCAGTCAGTACCAGATCTGAGCTGTAAAAGCATTATTTTGTCACCAAGTTAGTGGTGCAAAAATCTAAAAGTTTCTACAGGTTTCAGTGAAGACAAATATTTTCAGAAGAAGCTTCAGTGGGCTGTGGATTTTGCACTGTGTTCTGAAAGGCAAAGGGTCTCTTCAACAGTACTAAGTGAACAGCTAGAATTATTTTCAAACATCATCCCTTTTCATTTAATTACTACTCTGTATTTCATGAAAAGTGTGATGTTCTAAAAAGCAGTGCTTTTATTACAATTTTCCTAATGCAAATATATTAATATACCCATTATTAGCATATATTGACATACAGCAGTTTTCAAACTGAACTATTGTAGGCCTGCATTTTGATTTGATCAGGCTGATTTTTATGCTGTAAATATTGAAAAGTATAAAAGTAAAGTTGAACAGTCTGTCAGACCTGTGTTGGAAATTATCACAGCCCACAGGAAATCAGACTGAGCAGCAAAGAAATTCCTTTAATTAAACGATGAAAGTAAGATCACTCAGAGTAAGATCCCCTCAGCATCTTGCAGAAGAGCTGCAGCCTGCAGTCAAACACTGAGGGGAAAACAATCCATGTCATTCCAACAGTGGGTATCACAAAGCAACCCAGGAAGTTGTTATGAACCTGTCACTCCCCACCACACCTGCACTTTTCACAGCATTTCCCTGCCTGTACCAGTGGGCATTTTGTGCTTCCAGCTCTGACACAGGACATGTGCCATCACCACACCACGGCACTGCCATTGCTTTCCAACTGATACCTAAAGGTTTGTGATGGACCTGTGGTTTCCTGGCTTTGCACACAAAAAATCCAGATCAGGCAGGGATTTTTTCCATTTGAAGATTCACTGTTGCTTCATTAGGATTCATGTCCTGTGAGTGTAATTGGGAAGGCAGAGGAGAAAGTCTTAACCATTACACACAAAAGTACATAGAAAAAGCAAACAATTTAAGAAATTGTCACTTAATAAAGACAACCCTAACAACACTATCTGAAGGCAGTACGTGAGAAGAACTGCAATTCCAAGAACTGAATGAGACTGGCTGTAACTAGAACTCCTTCTGCTGCACAGTAGGAAGTTTAAATATCACCTTCTAAACTGGGCTGCAGAGCTGCCCCTCCCAGGCCATGGCACGTCACTATCCCTCTGCTTCTGGAGATTCACTCCCAACTTGGACAGGCACAGTGACAAGGTCTGCACCTCAAACACAACAAACCCTTCATGGGAATGTGATGATGGAATTCTGGTTCCTATTTTTTCACTCAACCTGTAAGAATAAGTTCAGCCAAAGCCAGTGGAAGATTCTCACTGAGAGGGTGCTCACAACTGCTCAGGAAGGAAGTTCAGACACCCCAGAGGCCCCTGCAGTGGTGCCCAACACAGCCCAGGGCAGACAGAGACAGAACTGTCCTGCACCCCCATATCCCCTGCAAACAGCCCTGAGCTGCTGCACTGGAACTGCACCTGTCACTCTGTGAAGTGGGGCTGCCACCCAGGGCCCTCTGCAGCAACGAGGAGCATTCCCATCACTGCTGTGTCCTCTGCAAAATTAACTACAACACAGTGGGAGCCAAATGGTTTCTTTCTGTTGTGCTGCAATTGTGATTTCTGCACAAAGAGGAAGAGGTTAAAAGAAGGACCAATAATTTGACATTGAAATAAGATCACTCTTAAATTAACCCATGAGAGAAGCTTGTTAATATTAAATAATTTTCAATTTTTTTCCCTAATATAGAATTAAATTATTTGACCTGTTTCTCTTTCCTCTTCTAGGGGCACCAGACTCACTCCACAATAAGAAACTTTCAATGGAGGAGAATTTGTCTTTATTTTTTTTCCTCTTACGACCTTTCCTGCCAAGCCTTTCTTTCCCAGAATGCAAACTTCTCCTTACTCTTCCACCTTTCTCCAAAGTGCTGAGTTATTGGGTACAGAAGTCCCAGGAACTCAGAGCTTCCCTGCACACAAACCATCTCTGAACACACACAGCACTGGCACAAACATGGGCTGTGAAATACAGTTGGGTTTGCCCTGTAGCACTGCTCATCTCAGGACTCTTTGCTCCACATATACACATAATAAATTATTTGTGTATGACTGGATATAATCAAATTAACTGAAGATAACTTGGGGAGGGTAAAGAAATTGAGAAAAAATCCATGCATTTCTCTTTTAACAGCATCCATTTTGACTGGCATAGAATTATTTTTTAATCAAAGACTGTATCGACACAACCTCCAAGGTTTTGTTGTTTTCTGTCAAAAATAAGCTGCAATCAAGCTGCGTCAGTGATAACAGCCGGAAACAAGTCAACTGTTAAAAATAGTAAAGATGATTAAAAAAAAATTGAACTGATTTTCAAATTATGAAAACAGACCAAGTTGTGATTTAAAAAACAAAAATACAGAGCGTGATAAACCACAGCAATTGAAGTTATCCATTTTCTCTGACAAATGATGAAACAACAGCGACAGTGAGACCCCGAGCCCTCCCCTCAGGCAGTGGCACAGCCCGGTGTCCCCCCGCCGCTCGGGGGGAGCAGCTCCCGGCGGCGGGTTCCTCCCGCATTCCACGGCAGTTCCTTGTCCCGTGTTTCCCTCCCATTGTTCGCGTTCCCGGCCCCAGCACTCGGGATTTACCGCGGGCTCGGCTCGGCCGGGGCAGGCCCGGAACCGGCAGGAGGCGGCGGTGGGGAAGTTCTGCGGTTGTTGTTGTGCCGGGCCGACCTCCCGGGAGCCCCGGGCCCGAACCGCCCGGCCGCACTCCCGCTCCCGGCCCGGGCCCGGGCCCTGCCCGCGCAGCCCCCGCAGCCCCGGCCC